>ML307947.1:0-76569 GCA_005239505.1 Nicotiana paniculata
AAAGATGTAAAAATCAATGTTTTGTCACTTCAATGGTTTTCTCTATTCGAATCCTTCGTATGCCTTCGAATCCTCTTAAGTTGTGTTTTTGGGGTCTATTTATATGTTTAGGACAAACCCTAAATGTGTAGGAGACTTCTATTCCAACCGGGAAATACTTAAACTCGTCAAAACTCGGAATTGATCGAAACAGGGGCCTGGCGTTTGGGCCCTGGCGCCTGGCTAACGCCAGGCTGAGGCTGGCGTTTGGACTCTAACACCTGGCTAACGCCAGGCAGGGTCAGGCATTTGGGCTCTGGCGCCCGGCTATAGCCCAGTGCACTCCTCCTCGCCTCTTGAGCGTATTTTCGATGTATTATCATCCATTTAGCTCGGTTTCCATCTCCAATTCACTTACACATAAAATAGACTCTATTATGCACATAAAAAGTGTATTTTTATCATTAACGAACATAAAATGTAGGGAATATAACATGTTAAACCATGAATTCTAGCCTCGCATCAATACCCCACACTTAAACATTTGCTCGTCCTCGAGCAATCACACTACACTCATGTACACAACTTATTAAGCAAATCTCTTAACACGTTATACCAAGAATATTTAAAACAGTTCAAGCACAAAGGTGTGACATCCTCGCCTCAATAATCGACTCACAAATACCATGCTTTATTCACAATTCACTAACTACTCTAACATAGAGGTCAACAACATTACCTTTCCTTCATGAATCATGTGCCCTCACCAAATCAAAGAGCTAGTTCCTCACACAATAAAATTTAAGAACACTTAGGAACTCAAGATAGAAAGAATTCACTCACTCTCAGAAATAATATTCATATGCCACAAAAGATGCACCATAGGCTTGCCCGTAGTGTACTACTCTACTAATCGAGCTCATTCAGTCTAGGATCAAGTAGGACTTTATTAGGTTGTAATGTGGGTTGCGGGACGGGTAGGATACATTTGGATATAAGAGTGACTACACCTCCCTAAGCACATTAATACATATACTTTCGCATTCAACCTCAAACTTATAATAAGCCAAACTCCACCTCCACATCAATGCTATTACCCATACTTCTTTAAGCACAATTACATTAAGAGTCACCACACATATTTTTCTTTCATAATAATACAACTGTTTTTATACTTTATTTATTTATTTTTCTTTTCTTTTCTTCTTTTTCTCTTCTTTTTTTTTCTTTTTTTTTTCAAATGACTCTTACTTTTCCAAAAAATGCACCTTTCTCCTTATTTCAATTATTCCCCTCAAAACCCAACCTACCAACCCACACTTTAACTTTTCCATATTTCATCACATTTGCAGTGCTTACGAGAGGTGACAAGGTTCAAATATATGATCGATTCAAACAAAGGGATATGGCTTGTAATGTGGTTGCCAAAGAAACAGGATTACAGGCTCAACGGGGCTAACGACGATACAAAACATTTAGGTGGGTAAAATATATATAGCTGGCTCTCAAAGAAATACCAATATCACTTCCAAGACTAAACAAAACTTCTATTTCGCATTGCATACACACGGGGCAAGTTCTAGACATCAAATGCAATACACAGAATAATATACAATCCTCACGATTGAGTTGTTGCACATAACTCGCTCTCGGGAATATTTTGATAATTTTTCCGTGGGTAGCTTCCTCCATAATATGCATAACGAGGATCAAAAGTAGAATTACCAACATCCAAACTCTCATAATTCCACGATGCCATATTTTTTCAAATTAACAAATACAATTAAAATAAAGAAAATAAAAATCACATTCTAAAAAAAAAAATCAAACTTGAAACCTAGCAATATGTACACCTACAACTACACTTGTAATACCTTTAAGTCCCCGGCAACGGCGCCAAAATTTGATCACGCTCAACTATGTCTAATAAAAGACTAAGCGGGCGTTGCAAATATAATCTGGGGTATTAAGACCATAGTCGATCCCACAGGGAGTTAACGTATCGAGCAAGCTGTCAGAATACTAAACTGTCACTTGGTGTTGTTTAAACTACTACAACTGAATGAAAATATTAAAACTAAATATTAACTACAATAAGGTGTAAACAATTGTAATAAATGTCTAAGGTTATGGTTTTCACCGTCGGTGAACTTCATTCTCGGATACTTCTTATAGTTTGATTAGTTGTCTCTATCAATCATGAACACTCTATCTACCATAAATCTCTCTCAAGTAATTATGATAATTTACTAGACGCACTCTCTCAAGTTACGCTAGCTAGATTGCATTACAGTTCACTTTAGATTGCACCCGAAGTATCGTTATCTCTAATCCAACTTCTAAACCCTCGGTTATGACTTTCGTCTATACTCTGGGAGTGGTGTTGTTCAAACAATTACCTAAATATGCACTCTCTCTCAAGTAGATACATACTAAATAGGCACAGCTAATTGATGGCCATTCAATTAACTACAACAAGAACGTAGTTGAACAAATAGAGATGAACAATCAACCAAACTATATTAATATCACCATAAGTTTATCCCCCAACGGGTTCCACCAAAACCCTAGATTAAGAAACTTAGCTACTCATATTCATAAGAACCAATTCTAAAATAACTTGCATAATTGAATTACAAAATAATAAGTAAAAGCTATGAAAATCAATGTTTGCTTCACTGAGTAGTAATCCACACGTTGTTCTTCACTTCAATGGATGCTCTAATTCCCCTCCAAAGTTGGGTTCTTGGGTCTATTTATATGTTTAGTAAGCCCTAAACGTGTAGGGGACTCCTATTCCAACCGGGAAACACTTAAAATCTTCAAAACTCGGAATTGACCGGACAGGAACCCAGGCGTTAAGCCCCAAACGCCCCCTTATCGCCAGAGCAGGCCTGGCGTTTGGGCTCTAACGCCCCACTAACGCTAGGCTGACCCTGGATTTAGGAGCCAAACGCCCCCTAACGCCAGGCTGACCCTGGCTTTAGGGACTCCTTTTCGACTCTTGAGCGTATTTTTGACGTTTATGCTTCCATTCAACTCGGCTTCCATTTCCAATTCACCTACACATAAAATAAACCCCATTAGGCACATAAAAAGTGTATTTTTATCATTAACGCTCATAAAATGTAAGGCACATAACGTGTTAAACCATAACTTTTAGCCACACATCACCCATGAAAGGAATGCCAAGCACAAAGAGAAAGTAGCATAACGAGGGGAAAACAAGGCAAATATAGCAACGATTCTATATATTCAGGTTCACAACCAAGAAACCAAATCATCCCGGCAAGGGAATCAGCTATAACCAATCTCACTTAGACAATTAGCTTCACCGAATAAACTCAGTTTGAACAAATGCTCAGTAAATAGGCAGCATCAACGAAATACCATCAACATGGGCGGTCATCAATTAAAGCTAAGTGGTACTTAAGGGAAAATCATTTAAATCACAATGTACGACTCACGGGTAGGCTTGACCAACATATAGATATTCCAATTACTTGTTAGGAAATAATAGGGCGAGATTATACTAGTTTTAGTCACATAGGCAGCGTATGAAGAAAGATATATTATAACGGTAGGAAAAGCAAAGTCTTCACTTAAGTCAATTAAGATCATATAAGAAACAAGGAATGCTAGGCAAGTACTTCTGATTTGAATAGGAAGAGATGAAACTAGAAATCGGGAATTCAGATATAACAATTTCAATTCATAACAGGGAACATAAGGACCAAAAATCCTAAAAGGGAAATCTATTTGCAAAGAAGTCCGAGTACGCACTCGTCACCTTACGTACACGGGCTACAATCAACATAGAAGACTTAATCCTAAGGGGAAGTTCCCCCACACAAGGTTAGGTAAGATACTTACCTCAAAGACGACAACCCAGTACTCAAAAATAGACTTCTCGGTCGGGAAGGCCTCTGGACGGCTCAAAATCAACTAAAACAACTTCAAAATACATATAAAACGTATAAGGAACTATTTCGAATAATAAAGTTTCAATCTTTACAATATTATAAAAATCGACCCAAAAGTCGACCCCCGGGCCCGCACCTCGGAACCCGACAAATCTTACAAATTCCGATTACTCATTTTGATAAGAGTTCACCCATACTAAATTTATTCTATTCCGATAACATTTGCTCATTCAAATCATGAATTTTTATTTTAGAAGTTTTCTTTCAAAACCCACAATCCCCTCAACCCAAAACACAAATTAAATGATAAAAACAAGAACTAATTCATGAAATATATTTAATTCTAGTGGAATAACACTTACCCATTAGATTTGTGTGAAAACCCCTTCAAAAATTGCCAAGAACCGAGCTCTAGAAGTCAAAATATGATAATAATGGCCTAACCCTCGATTTTGGAATATAATATGTCTGCCCAGATTTTAAGGCATCGCGATCACAGATTAAAAGATGTGATCACATAGAGGAAATAATGTTGCTAGCTAGAAAGGTTCTATGCGATCGCGAATAGGTAGATGTGATTTCATAGTAGGAAGTAGGGGCACTGGTCAATTTAATACTATGTGGTCGCGAGCAGGCAAATGCGATCGCACTGTAGGGAATTCTATACTTCTGCATCGCGGAACTGAGTGTGCGAACGCATTGAATAGAAAGATGGGCAGGTCAAATGACACTATGCGATCGCGACCACTACTATGCGATCACATAGAAGGAAACCAGAAGGCAGCATCAACAATTCAAAAATAGGGAAAATGGATCCGGAACCTATCCGAAACACACCCGAGGCCCCTAGGACCCCGTCTAAATGCACAAACAAGTATTATAACCTAATACGGACTCGCTCGAGGTTCCAAATCATATAAAATAACACTAAAACGACGAATCAAACCAAAAATCAATGAAATTCCTCAAAACTTCTTTAAACATCAAAATTTTCATTTAAGGTCCGAATCACGTCAAACTAAGTCAGTTTCTTACCAAATTTCACAGATAACACATATAAGTCATATCAAACCTATAGCGTGCTTCGGAACCATGATACAGGCCCGATATCACAGGTTTCACCTCAAATTTCATTTTCAAAAACCTTTATATTTTTTCAGAAAACAATTTTCTTTAAAAATTCATTTCTCGGACTTGGGACCTCGGAATTCAATTCCGGGCATACGCCCAAGTCTCATATTTTCCTACGGACCCTCCGGGATCGTCAAATCACGGGTCCGGGTCCGGGTCTGTTTACCAAAAACGTTGACCGAAGTCAACTTTATTCAAATTCCTAATACAAATCGAGGTGAGATAGAAGGAGGTTTTCACGACCTCGGAATACAGAATTATCTAAAAATATACAGGATGACCTTTTGGGTAATCCCAACTAGAGATGCAATAATCGTTCAAATAAACATGTATAAGGACGAAAGATTGTCCAGATCTTCACAGAATCGGGGTGAATCTACACGTTATTGAGTTATTTATTGGCAAAAATAGGGCAAGAATCTAAGTAATACCATAGACGAGCATATAATAATAGAGTAACACAAAATTGGTAAGTGAATCATTGATCGATTCCATGTTTGAGCCGGAATCAGAGAGATTTGGGGGTGACAGCGCTAGGGTTTGATAGAATGAGAAGGGGAGGGAGAGAGTATAGAGACGGGGGGCGGGGATAATGAGGGTTAGGGTTTTGGGGATAAGTAGGTTAATCAGAGATCAACGACTGTGATTTAAAAGGGATTGGGTCAGTTCCGCACTGGGTTAGAGGGTTATGGATTGGGCTTAAATGTTTGGGCCAAGGGTCTGGGTAGGGGTTTTAGGTAATTGGGCTAAGGGGTTGGTAGTTTAGGTCCGAAATATGTGAATTTAGGGGCTATTAGTTAAATACCCAATTTAATTACTAAAGTACTTTGTAAAAAATGATAAATAAAATAGTGAAAATATTATTTGTACATAAAAATAATTAATAATAATTATTTATTTTCATAAAAGCATAAAAAGTTATTTTTGCATGAATAAAGTTATCAAAAGTATATAATGGCTATTATTGCAAAATATACAAATTTTAACCTAAAGATACAAATATTATTATAATAAATATATCAAAAATATTTAAAGCGTAACATGGATATAAATTATGAGGTTAGATGATAAAATCATCATAAAAATTATTTGTACTGCAATTAATAATTATTTACATAATAAAAATATGAGAATAAACTGATTTTAAAATCTTTAAAAATTATGAAAAATTAGGAAAAATACTTGATGATGCTCATGCACTATTTGAAAGTATATATGTATATTTGAAATATATGAGGGAAAAAATGGGTATAAAAAGTACTGTCTTAATATAGTGAGATTGTGGCAACGCAGACCTTGAGAAGTCTTATGGATCTTAATCTCTAGAATTAAATCAGAAACTCCCAAGTCCTTCATATCAAACTTGCCAGTTAGCATATGCGTAGTCGCATTTATGTTGGAAATGTCATTACTCATTATCAACATATCATCTACATATAAGCAAACAATGACTATGTGATTTGGAACATTTTTAATGTACACACATTAATAACATTCATTTATCTTAAAACCATTTGACAATATTGTTTGGTCAAATTTCGCATGCCATTGTTTGGGTGCTTGTTTTAGTCCGTAAAGGGACTTAACAAGTCTACATACCTTCTTTTCTTTACCTGGAACCACAAACTCTTCAGGTTGTTCCATGTAGATTTCTTCCTCCAACTCTCCATTTAAGAAGGCCGTCTTAACATCTATTTGATGAATTTCAAGACCATAAACTGCAGCTAACGCTATCAANAAAATCTTCATTTAAGAAGGTCGTCTTAACATCCGTTTGATGAATTTAAGACCATAAAATGCTGCTAACGCTACTAACGTTCGTATGGACGTAATTCTTGTAACTGGAGAGTATGTATCAGAATAATCAAGACCTTCTCGTTGTCTATTCCCTTTGACCACAAGTCTTGCCTTATATTTATCAATAGTGCCATCATCTTTCATTTTCCTCTTAAAAATCCATTTAGAACCCAACGGTTTATTTCCAGGAGGAAGATCAACCAATTCCCATGTAAGGTTGTTCAATATGGATTATATTTCTGTCACGACCCCAAATCACCCCGGTCGTGATGGCGCCTATCGTGGAACTAGGCAAGCCTCACTAATTTCGAACAACTCAGTTTTCATAAAACATGTCAATAATAATAATATTTTTTTCCCACAAAAGTTCTAATTAAAAATGCTAAATCCAAAACCCAAAATACTAAATTAAAATCCCCATACTGGGTGTCACTAAGTCATGAGCCAAAACTACTACAATGTCTGAAATGTAAAGATACAACAATTGTCTGGAGATAATAACAATATACTAAGGAAGATAAGGAAAGAGAAGACGAGGCTGTGATCGACAGTAGCTACCTCGCAATCTCCGACTGAGGCACTACACCAAAATGGTCAATAACCGCTACCGGGACCTGAGGTACCTGGATCTACACACAAGGTGCAAGGAGTAACGTGAGTACAGAAATTCAATAAGTAACAACTATAAATAAAGGCTGAGTGCAATGACGAGCCGTAAAATCACATAAAGTTAAAATTATAAAGTCTCAATGAAATAACAGGTGTCAAATAAGTGTCCAAGTCAAAATATCACTTAAAACTCCAGTTTCAATAGACATGTACGAATATATTCAACATTTTCAATAGAGGCTCAATAATAAAGTAGAGTGAAAATAATGATTTCATTAACAAGCCCCTCGCGCAAAAATACCACTCATGAACAGCCCCTCGGGCAAGCCTCCAAGTCACTCATGCCTCCTAATCACTCGTCACTCGACACTTGTCACTCAACACTCATATTCAGTAGGTACCTGCACTCAATGGGAGTGTATAGACTCTGGAGGGGCTCCTACAACCCAAGAGCTATATCACTGCGGCGTGCAACCCGATCCATAAATATCCTCACAATCAGGCCCTCGGCCTCACTAGGTCATCAACCTCACAAGCCACTCGGGTGTTTCAGTAAAAATCAGGGGACTCACACTAAAAAAAACTTTCATATACTTTAAAATAGAGTAATGAAACTAAATTAAACATTAAATAGGAAAATCATAACTGAGGATATGCTTTCAAATCAAAACAGTGTGTACTATGAAATACCTCGGAGGGTCCAAACAGTATAGACACGAGGCCCCAAACAGGGCGTTCAGCCCAAATTATAAGAATTATTTCTAAAGCATATATCAATTATACAGCGTTAATCAAAATATGCAACTCTATAGTTGCTACGGGACGAACCAAGTCACAATCCCTAACGGTGCACGCCCATACACCCATCACTAGCATGGTTCAGATAGTTATTAGGAGCGTGTTCAGATAGCTTCGTTAGGTGATTTGGGACTTAGGAGCGTGTTCATAATGTTATTCGGAGGTCCGTGGTAGAATTACGCTTGAATTGGCGAAATTGTATTTTTTGCGATTTCCGGTCGGCAGTGGAAAATTAGCTATCGGGGTCGGAATGGAATTTTGGAAGTTGGAATAGGTTCGTAATGTCGTTTGTGATGCGTGTGATAAATTTCAGGTCATTCAGACGTGGTTTGGTTGGCTTCGGCATCGTTGGCGAATTTCAGAAGTTTATAAATCCTTAGGCTTGAATTTCGAGTAATTTGATGTTGTTTTGAGTGTTCCGAGGGTTCGACTAAGTTCGTCTGATGATGTATGACGTGTTGGTATATTTGGTTGAGGCCCCGAGGGGCTTGGGATAATTGCGGATGCTCATCGGGAAGTTTGGACTTGGAAAATGCAGTAGAATGGTTGCTGGTGCAATTCTTCTGGTGTGGCCGCACCTGCGGATGGGGAGCTGCAGGTGAGACGAGCGTAGGTGCAGAACATAGGGGTTGAGTAGCTACCGCAGATGAGAAAGAAGGATCACACCTGCGAGCCCGCATGTGCGAGTGGTGAGCCGCAGATGTGAAGTGGGCGTTTAAGTGACTTTTCACAGGTGCGCACCTGGGACCGCATGTGCGAGTCCACAGGTGCGAGGGAACTTGTCTGCAGGTGCGGAAGTGCTGGACAGAACATATAAATTTGAGACTTCTCGAAATTTGGGTTATTTTCCACCATTTTTGTTCGGACTTGGAGCTTTTTGAGGGATTTTGAAGAGGGATTCAAGGGGAATCACATTGAGGTAACGTTTTTGTACCTAAAACTTTATTCTGTGGTGATTTTTAACTGATTAAGCATGAACTTTTTGGGATTTAAGGGTGAAAATTGGGGGATTAGGGCTTGAAACTTGACACTAAGAATTGGGTGATTGAGGGGTCAAACGAGTTTAACTTTTGATGAATTTGGTATGTATGAATACGTGGGAGGATAAGGATTCTGGTTTTTTGATCTTTATCAGATTTCGAGACGTGGTCCCGGGGGTCGGGTTTGGCCAATTTCGGGATTTTTTTATGTAATTTGATTATTTTCGCATGGGTCTTGTTCCTTTAGCATATATTGATGATATGAATCTGATTTTGAATAGATTCCGGGCGATTTGAGACCGAGTCGAGCTGCAAGGGCATCGCGGAGTAGATTTTCATCCGGTTTGAGGTAAGTAACGATTGTAAATCTAGACCCGAGGGTATGAAACCCCGAAATTTCATACTATTTTGATAAATGAGGGGATGCACATGCTAGGTGACGGGTGTGTGGGCGTGCACCGGTAGGGACTGTGACTTGGTTTGTCCCGTGGCAACTGTAGAGTTGCGTATTTGATGAATTTTATATGAAATCCACGTGTTTTAGAAAAGATTGTGTTAACTTGGGTTGAATGCCTTGTTTGGGGCCTTGTGCCGTATTGTTTGGACCCTCAGGGGTATTTTACTACTGTCCTCTCACTGTTTTTGATAGAAAATATATTCTTAGTCATGATTTATACCTGTTTGCTGTTAAATCCTATTCATCACTCTATTTTAAATATATGAAAGATCATTTGGGCTAAGTCTCCTAAGTTGTACTGAAATTCCTGAGTGGCTTGTGAGGATGATGAGTGAGTGAAGTCGAGGGCCGGATTGTGAGGATAGTTACGGATTGGGTTGCACGCCACAACGTTAAATATATATATATATATATATATATATATATATATATATGGATCGGGCTGCACGCCGCAACGATATGATGAACTGGGCTTCATGCCGCAGCGGTATAGCGCTTGGGCTGTAGGAGCCCCTCTAGAGTCTGCACACCCCCAGTGAGCGCAGACTAAAATACACTACTAAAATAAAACTAATTATTAAAAGTGAAACTATTTTTTGTAATTTTTATTTTTTGTGATAAAATAAGGTAAAAATAGTCAAAACGAGTCAAAATAGTGATATTAGGCCTAAAATAAATATTTAAACGCTAAAAAGTATAATATCTCGGGTAGGGTAAAAAATTATGCGTCTACAGCTGCCCCTCTTTGACTGGAAACACGAAGTGTTTTCAGAAAAAGAATGACTAGACAAGTTTTTTGACCCGACCCTTATTTAGAGAGACCTAAAACTAAAGGAAAGGAGAATGTGACCGAGCCCTGGTATCTGAGCTGCCTACATATCCTTGGCTATAAAGGAATCAGGACACATGTGTAGTTCATAGGTAGTAAGAGTGACGAAGTTTCGAGTGAGGTGCCGTTTCGTCGAGGTTCCATTCCAAGGTCCTGTTATTACATCAAAATCAAAAATAAAAAAAAAAACTAACTAAGCCTATCAACTATGAGTTAAGATTCCTATCTATAAGTCTTCTGAAGCTTGATCTTGAGTGTTGAATGGTTCTTCAAGCAGACTTTAGGTTTGAACCTTGATATTTTCTAGCTGCAGGTGATGATTTATTCTTCCACGTCTTCTCCGGAGCACGGCGGGACATGCAAAGCTTGTGACTCAGCCACGTCTTGAGCAATCCACATACTGCCTCTGCTTCTGCATTTTGGATACTTCTTCCTTTTTTTTAATGTTTTTTTCTTCTTTTATTCTGGATTAAGACTACTTCTGTTGGTCATCTATTGTCAACTCGCATCCTTGCCGCGAGCTTATGCTACTTCTAACCTGAATTGAATTCTGAAATGACTTCCATTGTTTTCCAGGTGAGTGCCTGATTGCCGAGACTTGGACTGCATTCCCTTGTTCTCCAAGTGGGCGCCTGATTTCCAAAACTTGAATTGTATTACCTTGTTCTCCAGGTGGGCGCATGATTGCCAAAACTCGAACTGTATTCCCTTCTTCTCCAGGTGGGCGCCTGATTGCTAAAAACTTGAAATTGTATTCCCTTTGTTCTCCAGGTGGGCACCTGATTGCCAAAAACTTGAAACTGTATATACCTCTTTACTGTTAAATCTTATTCATCGCTCTATTTTAAATATATGAAAGATATTTTGGGCTGAGTCCCCTGAATTGTACTGAAATGCTCGAGTGGCTTGTGAGGATGATGACTGAGTGAGGCCGAGGGCCGGATCAGGTTGCACGCTGCTGCGATATGATGGACTGGGCTACACGCCGCAGCGATATTGGGTTGGACTGCACACCGTAGCGATATAGCGCTTGGGATGTAGGAGCCCCTCCGGAGTCTGCACACCCCCAGTGAGCGCAATCGACTATATATTTATGGATCGAGCTGCACGCCGCAACAGTTATTGTAAGGAACCTCTTGAGCGTGAGTACTGATTAACGAGAGTTGAGTCATGAGTGACTGAGAGGCTTGCCCGAGGGGCTATATTTGTGAGTGATACTTTGCCCGAGGGGCTTATTTTATGAAATTAGTATTTTCACTCTTATTTTACATTGAGCCTCTATTGAAGATGTTGAACAAATATTTTAAACAAAGTTTCATTGAAAACTGGAGTTTTTACGAGATGTTCGGAATTAAATTACTGATTTGATATGGTTATTTCCACTACTGTTTTATGTTATGAAATTTATATGATTTTAAATGCTCGTCACTGCACTTAGTCTTTAGTTATAATTGTTACTTACTGAGTAGGCGTACTCACGTTACTCCCTACACCTTGTGTGCAGATTCAGGTGCCAGGGCATCAGAGTGAGAGCTAATCCTCCCCTTCTCAGAGTGTTCCGGAGATTTGCGAGGTAGCTGCACGACGTCCGCATCCTTTCCTTTCTCCTTCCTATCTTTTTAGCATTTATTTTCTCAGACTTATTTTGTACTAAGTAGACAGTATCAGACTTGTGTCTTTTTTTAGTTGCTCATGTCTAGTGACTCCGGGATCGGGCTGTGCTTAATGTTTTACATATCTTTGCTTGTTTCGAAATGCTCAACACGGAAATTTTACGAAATATCGGATTAGTAAATGAATTAAATGAAAATTTCTTTGATGCTATGAGTAGTGATTTAGCTAGCCTAGTATCGCGATAGACGCCATCACCGCCTGGGTGGTTTGGGGTCGTGATAGAAATAGTACAAAATTATGGGGTTTCATACCCTCAGGTCTGGATTTACAATCGTTACTTACCTCAAAACGGACAATACTCTACTCCGCAATGCCTTTTCCGCTCGACTCAACCACAAATCGCCCAGAATCTATCCAAAGTCAGTATATTATCATTAATATATGCTAAAGGAATGAATCCCACATAAGAATTATAAAATTAAACCACAAATCCCGAATTTGGCCAAACCCGACTCTAGGGCCCACATCTCGGAGTCCAACGAAAATTACAAAACTGGAAACCTCCTTCACTCATGAGTCCATTCATACCAAATTTACCAAAATCCGACCTCGTTTGACCCCTCAATTACCCAAATTAAACTCTCCAATTCCAAGCCCTAATTTCCCCAAATTTCACCCCAAATTCCTACAATTTTCATGCTTAAACAACTGAAATTCATCACGGTTACGAGTATTAAGTTCAAAAATCTTACCTCTAGAATTCCCCCATGATTCCCTCTTCAAAACCCTCCAAAATATCCAAAATCCAAGTGAGAAATGAGATGAAATGCCCAAAATTTGCGATGTCCACAACTTATACTTTCTCCCCAGCATTTCCGCACCTGTGGTCCCAGGCACACACCTGCGATCAAATGGTCCGTATCTGCGGATCTCACTTACTTCGCCCATTCCGCACCTGCGGGCTCGCAGGTGCGATCACTCCTTCGCATCTGCGACAAAAGCCCTAGGTTCCCATCTCCGCATCTGCAAGGCTCTCGCGCACCTGCGACCTCTGCACCTGCGCTCCCCCTTCCACAGGTGCGGAACACCAGTAACAGCAGCACTAACAGCTACACTAAGTCTCCAAACTTCCTGTTAGCCATCCGAAATCATCTCGAGGCCCTCGAGACCTCAACCCATTACACCGATAGGTCACATATCCATCTTCAAACTTAGTCGAACCTTCGGAACACCCAAAAGAATACCAAAAACACCGAATTAACATCGAATTCAAGCCTAAAGATTTCAAAACTTCCAACCAAGACGAGAACCAACCAAACCACGTCCGTATGACCTGAAATGTTTCACACATGCCAAAAAAGGCACTACAAACCTATTCCAACTTTTGGAATAACATTCTGACCCCAATATCAAATTTCAAATTTCGCCAATTCAAGCCTAATTCTACCACAGACCTCCAAATTGCATTCCGACAAACTCCTAAGTCCAAAATTACCTAACGGAGCTATCCGAACCATAAAAAACCTAATCCAAGATTGTTTACTCATAAGTCAACTTCCAATTGACTTTTCCAATTAAAAATATCCAAATTAAGCAACTAAGTGTCTCATTCCACTCCAAATCACTCCGAACCCGAGCCAACCAACCTGACATAACATAATAAAGCTGAAAAACATATAAAGAAGCATAAATAGGGGGAACGGGGCTATAACTCTCGGAACGACTGGCTGGGTCGTTATAATTTCACTATTGACTGCCTCTTTCCAAAAAAATGACTCCAAAGAAGACATAGCTTCTTTAAATGTTCGAGGCTCATTTTCCAATAAGAATGTCACAAAATCTGGACCAAATTAAATAGACGTTCTTTGACATTTACTACATCTTGGATCCTCCTGATTAAATTTACTTTCTTTTGTTTCTTCTCGATGTCATTTCGATCCTTCACCACTCGACTCATATTCCTTTTTATACGGATATATATTTTCAAAGAACTCAGCATTATCTGATTCTATAACTGTATTATTATGAATGTCGGGATTTCTGATTTATGAACCAGAAATCGATATGCTTAACTATTGGTCGCATATCCTATGAAAATACAGTCAACGGTTTTCGGTCCTATTTTTACCCTTTTGGGCTTGGGAACTTGCACTTTTGCCAAACACCCCCACACTTTAAAATAATTCAAATTGGGCTTCCTTCTTTTCCATTTTTCATATGGAATGGATTGTGTTTTGCTATGTGGTACTCGATTTAGTATCCGGTTAGCCGTAAGAATGGCTTCCCTCCACAAGTTCTGTGAGAAGCCAGAACTTATCAACAATGCATTCATCATCTCTTTTAATAAATGATTCTTTCTTTTAGTAATCCCATTAGATTGGGGAGTGTAAGGGGTCGTTGATTGATGAATACTTCCATATTCTAATCATGTTTCTTCAAAAGTAGATTCATACTCATCACCCCAATCACTTCTTGTCATTTTAATTTTCTTGTTAAGTTGCGTTTCAACTTCATTTTTGTATTGCTTGAATGCGTCTATTGCTTCATCTTTACTATTAAGTAAGTAAACAAAGCAATATCGAGTACTGTCGTTAATAAAAGTTATTTAATACTTCTTTCTACCGCGATATGGTTTTGACTTCATGTCACAAATATTTGTGTGAATTAAGTCTAAAAGATTTGAATTCCTTTCAACTGACTTATAAGGATGTTTAACATACTTAGATTCCACACATATTTGGCATTTTCATTTGTGGCATTCAAACTTAGGCTACCATTCCAAATTAATCATTTTCTACAAGGTTTTATAATTGACATGACCCAAATGTATATGCCATAATTTATTTGACTCAAGTAAGTAAGACGAAGCTGAAATTTTATTATTATTCTCAACAACCATTACATTCAGCTTGAAAAGGACCTCAGTGGGGTAACCTTTTCCTACAAAGATTTCGTTCTTACTTATTACAACCTTATCAGATACAAAAACACACTTAAAATCATTTTTAACAAGAAGTACAACAGAGACTAAGTTCTTCCTAATCTCGGGAACATGAAAGACGTTGTTTAAAGTCACCACCTTGACATAAGTCATTTTCATAAATATCTTTCCAAATCCTTCAAGCTTGTCCGTTGTAGCATTTCCTATAGAAAGCATCTCTTCGGGTCTAACAGGAGCATATGTAGCAAAAGCTTCTCTAACTGCACAAACATGGCTAGTGGCCCCAGAATCAATCCATCACTCCTTAGGATTTCCCACCATGTTGCATTCGGAAAGAATAGCGCACAAGTCATCAACATCTTCGTTCTTTTCAACCATGTTTGCTTGACCCTTCTTCTTGTCTTTCTTTGGAGCACGACAATCTACTAATCCGTGTCTAGCTTTTCCACAGTTGTAGCAATTTCAATTAAACCAATTCTTGCTTGGGTTATTTTTCGGTCCAGAAGCCTTCTTCCTCTTTCTATTATTTTGAGGAGAATCCTCAACAATGTTTTCTCTCATAATTGTTGAGTTTCCACGACCTTTCTTTTCAGTAGCTTTGTTGTCCGCTTTGATTCTCAACCAAACAATGAGATGTTCAAGGGACATCTCCTTGCATTTGTGTTTCAAGTAATTTTTGAAGTCCTTCCACAAATGAGGAAACTTCTCAATCATCGCTGCAACTTGGAATGATTCATTGATGACAAGACCTTCAATGAAGATTCTATTAGTAAATATAAAAAAATTAATACTTTCAACATTAGTATTAATTTGAATTATACCTTCAGCAAGGAGATCATGAATAATCACTTGCAATTCGTGGACTTGGGTAATAACATACTTGTTATCTACCATTTTGTAGTCCAAATATTTAGCGGCAACAAATTTCTTCAACCCGACATATTCAGCTTTATATTTTCTTTCAAGCTCAACCCTCAGTTCTTTTGACGTATCCACAATACTATAGATGTTATACAGATCGTCCTCCAGTCTGCTAAGAATGTAATTCTTGCATAGAAAATCAAAATTCTTCCACGCCTCAGTCACGAGGAAACGTTCATTTTCAGGAGTTTCGTCGGGCATAACAGGAACATCTTCCTTAAAGAACTTCTGTAGACTCAAAGTATTTAAGTAGAAGAACATCTTCTGCTGCCACCGCTTGAAATCAATACCAGAAAATTTTCCGGGTTTTTGGCCCGGTGCCAATGCTGGTGTTGTTCGGCTCGTTGATGCATTGACAGTCACAATAGGAACAGTCTGGTTCCCGTTGTCATTCGTCATTTTTGTAAAATAATGACACAAACAAACGTTAAAATCACGTAGATTTTAATCTCCAATGGAGCAGAAAACCACAAAGGTTTTAGTCTCCAGAACAATGAGTATAACACAAATACAGAAAATAAAAGTTAAATTCCTTAAGCTTGTTAGTAAACTGTATTTGTAAAATAATTCTGGAGAAAATAAAATAACATATAAATAGAAATATAAACGAAATAGAAGTTAATCTGAGCCCTCTGAATTCAGAATGTTTCCTTAAGGAATTTAATCCTCTCCTAGTACCCAAGGTTATGGATTATTTCCTCCCAAGTAGAGCAAATTACACACTAGTGTAGTGGTACTTCAAACCCCCAGTGTCTGTCACGACCCAAAAACCCAACCCTGTCATGATGGCGCCTATCGTGGAACTAGGCAACACTACACCCTTAACCAAATCGTCTTCTATCATAAAAATATTTAAACATTGACCTTTTTCCATCAGAGAGACCGAAATAAAGGATAAAATCAAATCCAAAATACTGTAGAAAAAGAGAAATCCCCAAAATCTGATGTCACCAAGTCATGAGCCATACTACAACTGTTCCAACATAAATCTAGACAAACAATTTTCTGAGAAATAATTAACAAAATACACAAAGGAATATAGGGAGGGAGAAAGGCGGGTCTACGATCGCCAAACAGCTCCCTCACTCTCTCCAAAGATGAATCATGACAAAGATCATCTAGCACTATCGTGACCTGAGATACCTGAATCTGCACACAAGGTGCACGCGGTAACGTGAGTACACCAACTCGCATAACATATCCAATGTACAGAAATTTAGGCATGCTTTCAGTTAACTAGACAGTTTAAGGTGATAAAGCAAGTACAGTTCTGAACAATTTAACATAGATAACTCAATGTATTCTACATGCTAATGCATCAACAATATGAAATGTACAATGTTCTCCCACTCTTAAATACTCGTCCACTCAGTACTGTATATGGCTTGCATAGCCCAGGGAAGATCCATCCCAGAACATATATACACATCAAGCAGAAGTCACTCAGTACTGAGGAAGGGCGATCCATCCCTATGGAGAAGATCCATCTCTAGATAATGATATACCTCACAACCACTCGGTACTGTATATGGCTCAACGGCCCAGGGAAGACTCATCCCAGAATACGTATATACATCACTGACATAGTCTCTCAGTACCGAGGTAACATGCCAATCCAGCCTCATGGAGAAGATCCATCTACAAAATACACACTTTGGACAAGATCTATGTCCAGGAAAGGTCCATCCCTTAAATATCATTATGCTCACTGGGGGTGTGTTACAAACTCCGGAGGGGCTCCTACAACCCAAGCGCTGTCATAAGCCAGATCCAGGCATAATAAATATAACATGTTGTGACGTGCAACCCGATCCCATATTTGTCACTCAATATCAGGCTCTCGGCCTCACTCAGTCATCACTCTCCATTCTCGCTCGCATAGGCCCACAATGCGTGATCTAGCCCGAACCAATGATATAATGTGTAAAATCAACAATTTTCTGAGACCGAGACATGATATGGTATGCTATGATAAGACCGAGTATAATATCAATGAAACACATGAGATGACAACAATAAATGACCACTCGGGTCTCAACAATATCAACGTGAATCCTTAACATAATATCTAGCATGATTTCTAGCATGGTTTGCATTAAGACGATCGCTCAGGTCTCAACAGGATCGGCGTAAAGCCTTAACATAATATCTAGCATGATCTCTAGCATGTTCACATTAATCACATTGATAGAAGCACTGATATCAATCAATAAAGAACTACTAAACGGTGCCATGGAATGAACCAGGTCATAAGTCTCACGGTGCACGCCCGCACGCCCGTCACTTGGCATGTGCGTCACCAAATTCTAACCACATAACACGTAGTTCGGGGTTTTGAACCCTCAGAACCAAGTTTGGAAGCGTTACTTACCTCAATCGAGCCAAAAATCTACTCCGTAATGCCCTTGCCGCTCGAATCAGCCACAAATAGCCCCGAATCTAACCAAAATCAGTATTATATCTTTTATATATGCTATAGGAACGTAGCCCACATCAAAATTATCAATTTACTTCACAAATCACGAAATTGGCCAAATCCAACCCCCGAACCCACGTCTCGGAATACGAAAAAATTTACAAAACTAAAATCCTCATTTAATCACGAGTCTATACATACCAAATTCATCAAAATCCGATCATATATGGCCCCTCAAATCCCCAACTCAAATCTTCAAATTTTCAAGCCCTAATCCCTTAATTTTACCATTTAATCCCACAAAATTCATGCTTATTTCAATGAAAATCACCATAGAAATGAGTATTAGGTCCGAAAATATTACCTCAATGTGTTTCCCCTTGAATACCTATTAAAAATCCCTCAAAAATCTCCAAACCCGTCTTTAAAAATGGTGGAAAATAAGAAAATTCGCGAATGTAACCTTTTATAGGTTCTGCCCAGAACTTTCTGCTTCTGAGGAAATTATCTCGCACCTGCGGACCTCTTTTGCGGCCAAAAATCCGCACTTGCGGAAATGACTTAAGTCCGCAGGCGCCGCACCTGAGCCCCAGGTCTCGCACCTATGGGATCGCAGATGCGGTCCAGACCTCTGCTCCTGCAACCAATGCCACTTCTGCTGTCCTCTTTCCGCTTCCGCTTCCGCGGCTCGCACCTGGGGTCCCCAATCCGTAGGTGCAGTTATGACAGAAAACAGTAGCTTTAGCTGCAACTTCAAATTTTCCAACTCTCCAATAAGAATTTGAAATCATCCCGAGGCCCTCGGGGCCTCGACCAAACGTACCAGCAAGTCACATATCATTATTCAAACTTAGTCGAACCTTCAGAACACTAAAAACAACATCAAATCACCAAATTAACCCGAAATTCAAGCCTAAGGATTCCTAAACTTTCGAAATCCACCAATGATGCCGAAACCAACCAAATCACGTCCGAATGACCAGAAAATTTGCACACACATCCCAAACGACACTACGAACCTATTACAACTTCCGGAATTCCATTCTAACCCCGGTAGCTAATTTTCCAATGGAAATCGCCAAAAATCCAATTTCGCTAATTCAAGCCTAATTCTACCCCGGACCTCTAAATAACATTCCAAACACGCTCCTAAGTCCCAAATCACCTAATGAAGCTATCCGAACCCATAAAAACAAAATTCCGAGATCATTTACTTACAAGTCAACTCCCGGTTGACCTTTCCACTAAATAACCAAACTTAAGAGACTAAGTGTCTCATTCAATTCTGAAAAATCACTCCAAACCCGAGCCAACTGACCCGACACAACATAATAGAGCTGAACAACAAATGATGAAATAGAAATGGGGGAAAATGGCGCTAAACTCTCAAAATGACTGGCCGGGTCGTTACATTCTCCCCCTCTTAAACAAACGGTCGTCCTCGAACATGCCAAGAGTTATTCCAAAAGCCATCAAATTGCCGGATAACCTTACCATGCACATACCTGGGGTGATCCCACGTCACCCTGTCCCGCATAGATCTGATAACACAACACATTTGAATTTTCTCCATCCAACCTAGCCCATAAGTCTTAGAATCCAAATTTCTACCTCCGAACTTATCTACAAGATCAGAATCATGCACCCACACAATGTATATGTCTGAAAGAGTTGTATCCAACCAGAGTCATAACTTAAGACGAAACTACATGATATCCCACCTATCTCGAACGCTCATAATGATAAGTTCAGATCACAGCAGATGCCCAAGCCACTCAATGCTGGTACTAAACCTGTTATCAAACAGAGACCCGTTCTAACACCTT
Source organism: Nicotiana paniculata (assembly GCA_005239505.1). Classification (NCBI taxonomy): domain Eukaryota; kingdom Viridiplantae; phylum Streptophyta; class Magnoliopsida; order Solanales; family Solanaceae; genus Nicotiana; species Nicotiana paniculata. The sequence goes on from ML307947.1 coordinate 20,222, forward strand.
CAAATACTGCCAATGAAGAAGAAACACATAGAACTCCATAACCATTCGTCGAATCACCAAGTGATGGAACTCCCCCTCTTCGGTAGGAGATACAACAAAAATTTCTAAGCCGATTAGCATTAATATCCTCCCGCATATGTCGCAACCAGATCCGATAGCAACCATTCCATGTCCGACGACCTCATCTCATCCACCATAACCGCTCTAGAGACATGACGTATCCATACAGCTTAAAGCCACAACCGGTGCAGTCGCTGCACAAATAGGCAATATCCCAAATGAACTCAAACTTGATAATTGACATCAAACAAGGAACTCGCTCTGCAAGATCAACGGGTACCACCCCCAACGCAATACAGGAACTCCCCACATACCACATACCCAAAGAACATGAATTTAACACATAAAGGTCATATTTTAACATACTCCGCTGCAATACGTGAACCCCATCCGAATGCGGGTTCATATGTAAATCGCTCCGTCTTACTCAAAATTAAAAACCACGCAAAACACGATATCAAGTACTCAAAATGCATTAACATAACCACGGGAAATCAAATGCTACCCTGCCACACGAACCTGAAAGAACACAACAATATGTCTCAATGCTACAATACCCAACTACTTTACCTTACTCAAACCCCATTATTAGATCGCAATAGAACCGCACCATGCGTGCCTAAAACCAATGAATCACCGCCCCTTTCAGAAGGGACGGGTAACTCCTAAATCATACTAGAGCATAGATAAGCCCGATAACCACTAACTGATACCCCTCACCACCAGCACTATGGAGCCAATCAATCCGACTCGGTCTAAAACACTTATCCCTACTGGGCCTACTAATGAACCCCAAATCAATATGGTCATACCTAATCGACAAATGACCCTCCGAAGGTCCACAATGACTGAATCACAACAACATACTATCATCCAACTAACCTTAGCTACGTCTCTACAACCCTCAACTATGAAATCATCTACTCATCTGAGTTTTCAGTTCCCAAACCCTCAGAGCACACAAATCACATATCCAACCTTGACTCTGTCGCCTGAATGTCTAATACTCCTCCAATACACGATCACACCACTAGGAATACCCCTAAAATCCGTAGGTGTTACAAGGCCGAATTTGAATGTCCACATCCGACCAACAAGGAGAGCACCGCCTCACCAATGAGGTATTCAAAATTTAAGACACAGAGCACCTTCTGAAACCTACACCTTCATCGAGCCACACCTAAAAGTAAGATCATATATCCGATCATCTGATATTGTCCGTGCTATCCAAGCATTCAGAATTTCCCTTTTCAAACAACATCGAAGTCAACCATACAGAGCAATAACCAATCCACCAGGGTCTCCAGACCCCTAATAGACACCACACATAAACGGCACAGACGATTTATAACAACAGTAACGCCCCCAGGGCGAACACATGAACAAATGTAACTAAAGATTCATGGGGCATATCCAGAGAATGGGCAAAATATGATGAACATATGAATATGAGGAACCGGAATCAAATAAAACTGAAGCATCTCGTGATAGACTAAAACAATACATGTGATCACTGCATCTAAAGGCATAGCATCTGGTCTGTCTTATAGTGCATAAAATCGAGTCTGATCACCACCGGATCGACCTCCCCCTCTAGGATGACCCTTAGCTGCCTGACCCCATCCCTAGCTGCCTGGACGGGTGGTGCAGTAACTGGAACTGAAGCCGCGGGCTGACTCCTCTACTGATATGGACCTCTCGTTAAACGGGGACAAAACCTCTTGATATGACCCGGATCTCCACACTCGAAGCAACCCCTCACAGAGAATGGTGGTGGGTACTGAAGGGAATCCCTAGCATCGGGATAACTGGTGAAAGAGCCTGGCATGGAAGAACCCTGAACTGACGGTGCACTGGATGAACTTTGGAGTGGAAGAGCACTGAATGGTGGGTGGCTTGATGAGGACTTCGGGGACCATGCCCCGATGGTGTACCACTATAAGCGGGCGAGGTGGCTGAGCAAGCCTAAATGGGAAACCTCTCCTATGCTGAAACTGACCCCTGAAGGGAACACTACCAAAACTACCAGATCCCTGAGGCATCTTGTCCTCTCTCTCCTCTTGCTCCCGGCAACGAACTGAATCAATATCTTGGGCAATATCAACAATCTACTCAAAAGTAGCACCCGATACCCTCTCTCTAGTCATAAGAATCCGGAGCTGATAGGTGAGGCCATCCACGAACCTCCTGATCCTCTCTCTCTCTCTCTCTCTCTCTCTCTGTAGGAACCAACTCAATAGCATGATGGGCTAGCTTCAAAAACCTCATATCATACTGTGTCACAATAATATCATCCTGAAACCGAAAAGCTTTTATGTGAACATATGAGAAATAATAATTTTTAGAGTTAAAATTTGATTTTTGTTGATTTTGGTCAATATTTTAAGTAAACATACCCGAATCCGTATTCTGATGATCTCGGGAGGTCCGCAGAAAAATATGGGTTTGGGTGTATGCCCGAAATTGAATTTCGAGGTCCCTAGCTTTAGAAATCAATTTTTGAAGGAAATTATTTTACTGGATTTCAAATGAAATAAGGAAATGAATTAATGTTTTAAACCATTGGTATCGGGGCCATATTTTGGTTCCGAATCCCGATACATATTTGTTATAATGTTTAAGTACTATTTGTGAAATTTGGTGAGAATCGGAGTGGATTTGACGTGATTCAGACGTCCGGTTGTGAATAGTGAAACTAAAGTGTTCTTGAGAAAAATCATGAGTTTTGAGGTTAAATTCATAGTTTTAGATATCATTTCCGTGATTTGATAGCATGAGCAAGTCCGTATAATTTTTTTAGACTTACGTTCATGTTTGGTTTGGATCTCCGAGGGCCGGGTGAGTTTCGGGTAGGCTACGGGATGTTTTGAACTTAGAAATAACTGTTGTTTTGCCTGTTTCTGATGCACATACGAATTGTTCTTCGCATTTGCGTAGCTTCACTCGCGAACGCGTAGAGTAACCTTGCTGAGGGAGAAATCCTTCTTCGCAAATGCGAGGTACTGGACGCAAACGCGAAGCACTGAGGGGTAGTACCCTTCACGAACGCGCCCACCCCTCCATGAACGCGATGTGTTAAGTGGGCCCGAGGGAGGGGACTCGAATTGTTATCTGCGAATGCGACCGTTGGGCCGCGAACGCGATGGACAGTAAAGCTTCACGAATGCATCCGTATAAGTATGAACGTGAAGGCCACTTGGCCATTATTCTCCACGAACGCGGCAGGCCCATCGCGAATGCGATGAAGGCCTGCCTAGCGATTAAAAACAGAACTAAAAATGAGCAGAACCTATTTTCTTCATATTTTCGAACTAAAAAGACCTAGAGGCGATTTTATTCACAAAACTTCATCCCCAAAGTGTTGGTAAACAATTCTAAACTTGTCTTTTTCGATTACCCAATGGTTTTCATCATTTTTCAATCAAAAATCAAGAATTTTCATGGTAGAAATTGGGAGTTTGGGTAGAATTAGGGGATTTTGTAAAAATCGAATTTTGACCTCAAATTGGGGTCGGATTTCGAAACTAATTGCATACTCGAGCTCGAGGGTGAATGGGTGAATGGAATTTGGTCCAAACCCCGAGTTTGGACCAAGCGGGCCCGGGGTCGGTTTTTACCTTTTTTTTAGAAAACTTAGGAAAACCATAATGTTTCAGTAAAGTTAGTTCCTTTAGCATTAATTAAGGATATTGAACTAATTATGGTTAGATTCTAGTGTGTTGGAGGCGAATTCAAAAGGAAAAGCTATAATTGAGCAGTGAGTGGCCTGCAGAATTGAGGTAAGTGTTGTGTCTAACCTTAGCTTGAGGGAATAAGGTTATGTGAATACTTGCTACTTGTTTTGTTTCAAAATGCGATGTATAGGTGAGGTGACGAGTACCCATACGTTGTGGTCAGGTCATAATATGCGAGTGAAAGTTAGTTCTTGGGATTCTTGTTGCCTTTTAGCCTATTATCCACATTTATTGTTATTATTGAAATATCAGAAGATGTGTATCCGGTTCCACCGAGATGGATAATACTGTGAACATTGAGTTGAGATTGAAACATTAAATTATGATAAAATCTGTTATGAAATACTGATTTCTTGTGACGTTTCCTCTTTTTATGCTATTGATGATTCTATGATTGGTGAGGAAGAGTGTAAAGCACCAAGGGTGATGCCGTGCATGACTTAATTATATTGTGAGGAAGAGTGTAAAGCACAAAGGGTGATGTCGTGCATGATTTATTTATATTGTGAGGAAGAGAGTAAATCACGAAGGGTGATGCCGTGCATTCTTAATTATTATCTGGTGAGGATGAGAGTAAAATCATGAAGGATGATGTCGTGTATTTATTATTTGGTGAGGCTGAGAGTAAAAGCACGAAGGGTGATGTCGTGCAAGTTCCCTTTCTATTTTTAATTGCTAATATTATGTTGATCACTGTCTATTTTTTTTTAATTGTTTCCTCACTCCTGATGTTAAATTCCCCATCGCAGTCTCCCTTCCCATTATTTGTTGTTTTAAGTCTTTAATTGTTGTTATTTCTGTTAGCATAATTATACACGTCCAGGTTTTATGTGGTGTCTTGTCCTAGCCTCGTCAGTACTTCATCGAGGTTAGGCTCGGTACTTACTAGGGGCCGAGGCAGGGGCAGGACTCAGCCCATTACTCAGATGGCAACCCCAGCTGCGGAGTCCAGACATGGATTGATGGAGGGGTTCCAGCTCAGACCGTTCCAGCGGGACCAACTCAGGTCCTAAAGGGATTTATTGCTACCCCGGTACTTCAGGATGCTTTGGTCCGACTAGTGGGCCTTATGGATAGTGTATCCCATACTGGAACATACCCCGTGGTAGCAGTCGTATCTCACGCTGGAGGAGGGGTCCAAACTCATGCTACCCACACTCCTGATCAGACTACTGTCACGCTCCAAGAACCAAGGAGCGCGACCGGCGCTCAACCGAGTAAACCGACTGAGAAAGCCTGTTAGGTTTTATTCTACCCAAACTAATTCATGAATAAATAGGAGGTAAAATCCACTAATCATACTTTGTAAATATATCATTAACAACTTTCATTTTTGTTTCCATTAGCTGTTTCAGCCATTATAACCAAATTATTACAATTACTAGTTATGAAGAAAATATATTCTCCAAATACCAACATTTTCCAATCCAATTCCAATACCCGACACCACCCACAACCTGTCTACGGAGCCTCTAAATATAACTGAAGAAAATATGGAAATGCCGCCAACAAGGCCCCGACTATAACTCAAATGAAAATTACACGATAACCAAATGACGGAACCCTGGAATGAAGTGGGTCACCAAGTTAGCTGGAAGGAACATACCTCTATCGCTGATCGCTGATCGCTGCCGCCTACTGTGGAAACACTTGCATCTATTAAAGATGCAGTGCCCCCAGCAAAAGGGATGTTAATACTGTCAAATAGTACTAGTATGTAAGCTAAAGATCATCTTTCAAAATAGATTTGCCATACAAGAAGAAGGAAGCCATAGAAACAATCAAGTCACAATCAATGACATCCAAATAGTCGAGCGAAACCTAACGATTGTCACCCTACGGAAGTAACACACATCTCCTTAGAAACATCAATAATGCAATAAGAAGAATTCAAGAGTTCAATGATAAACATAAGTACCATCACAACATCTATTAAGGAATTTTCAAGAGAATCATTTAAACAGGTAGGGAGGCAGTCATGGGAATCACATAACACTTCACAGGAATAGAGAATCATAAGTAGGGGTCACATAGTTTCTTATTTCGTCTTTTTATCCTTTTGATTAATAGTCTCTTAATGTTAAGTTCCACAATTTATAATACCACCGTGTCATTTTACACAGAGTCCGATCTCTGCCCGAACGGCTAAGCCATCCCAAGTGAGACATAACCAACATCATAATTTATGTTCATATTTCTGATGTAAATACCACCATGAGTACATCATGGAGTTCGATCTCAGCCCGATCGGCTAAGCCATCTCACTTGAAACAATGAGACATAACCAATATCATAATCTATAATCATATTTTTGATGTAAATACCACCATATATACATTATGGAGTCCGATATCGGCCCGATCGGCTAAGCCATCTCACTTGGTATATAACCATATCAATTAATTATTTAGTTCACAGTGCATTTCCACCATTTATCACATAGTTCTTGGCACTTGGACAGGTTTTACAATTTGAGTCTGATTCCCCTTTTTATCCGTTCAATAGAATCATCCTTCATATTAACGAGAACCAACATATAATGAATTGCACACATAATAGAAGGATCATGTAGGGTCATAATTCGCATTTTCAAGTAGCATGGTGACATGGTAGTCAAATAGAATAATTTAGAAACATAAATCTTTCGACTCAACACATTAAAACAATCAATTTAAGTATGATCAAGTAAGGGACTCATACCACCTATTCGAACTCCAACGAGTTGATTCTACGAAGATTAGAGTTAGCCATACATACCTCAACGAGCTTTTAGAAAATTCCACATTTTAGAAGTTATCTTTAATAGTTGAGTCGAGGCTCGTCTCGTAATCCATTTCATATACGTATATTCTACTTAGGCACAATTATGTATGTTACCCACACTACATTTCCCCCAGTTCATTTAATTCGTTTTCAAGAATCTTTACAGTCTATCATCGGCTAAACACACTAAATCAAGGCATTCAGTAACCATATGGGCATCTAGGAGTAATAAGTACACCGAGTTTTCCTCACCCAATTGGGTGCTAGTCTTCATTAAATTACGACTCAGTGTCACACCATTTTAATAGTCAAACCATATTTTAAACGTCTACATTTCGATATAAGGCCCATTCGGAATAATCAAGTTTTATGAGTCTATAAGGGATAACTCGGACATAGAGATTAGGAAATTGAGGCCCGTCACACTTAAACCTACGGAAATAATATGGAATTCAATTCCGAGAGATGAAGTTTATCCAACATATCTGGTTGAGTTTTCCTTAAGTTTCTACGATACACCAATACCTCTAGCAATAATAATCTACAAGGAGATTACGAAAATCGATTAATAATTTAGAAAGATTTCCCATGGTGTAACTCTCTTAGGAGTTGCATCAAACACCTAACATGTGAAATAGACTACAAGGTCCGAAAATGGAAATTCCTTCTTCCCTCAACCAACTTTAACAGGAACTATCCAAATTTGTTCATTAAACCGACATGCTATAGCTTAGTGTCATATGCATGGCTTATTTATAAGCCCAAAATATATTTTTGAAATCATAATCTCTTATATGAAATCTTAGAAGTAGGACTTACCTGGATGGAGGACAATCTAGTGGCGATCTTTCTTGATTCTTGAAGGTTTGATCAAGATTTGGGTGATTATGAAGCTAGGCTCCCTCTTTATCTCTCTCAATATTGCTATCAAATCTCTCTAAATTCAGTAGAAAATGACCCTAAATAAATCCCCAAAGCCTATTTATCAAAATGGGGTCGGGTTATAAAAATAGGAAAAAGAAGCCTCCGAAATCGGGTTTGCGGTCGCATAATGGACCGCAGAACAGGAATGTGGGTCGCAAAATGCATCGCAAAACTGTTGCCCAAAACTAGGCTACACTAGTCCATTTTATGACCATTTTTGCGGTCGCATATCAATTATGCGGACCGCAGAATGATTCTGCGATCGCAGAATTGCCACGGGATCGCATTTTTCCAGCCTTTGGTGATTTGATCTTAGCTTTGTGTAGGAATGTCCTAATGACGAATGGTTTGAAGCTTTAGAAACTAGACTTGAAGAACTTTCATTAAATAGGTTGTTAATAATATGAAAACTTATATATATTTATATATGCTCGTTCAAAGTGTGGACTTGTGCGAACTCATTTGGAATTTTAGCCTATTATGAAATTTTCTAATTTGACTTAGACTTGGGCCTCTCCTTGGACCCCACATTACTTATTATATGGCTTATACACTTACTTACCATGTCCAATTAATTTTCATCATACTTATAGCACATAAAATATTCTAATTAGCCTATCTAGCACCCCGAAATCCTAAATTACTTAGCAAAATTTTCCGGGAGCTTACATTCTCACCCTCTTAGGATCATTCATCCTCGAATGAGAGGTAGAGTCCTCCCCAAACACCTAACATAACATATCTCTCTTCTAACCTACCTCAAGTCCCTAAATATTTTACTAATTCTCGAATTTTCCAGAAATTTTGGCAGCATCTCCTTTGTAACTAGGCCTTTCCACCTGCCAGAGAACCACAGAACCCATCCTAACAACACATCTACAACTCGACAAAGCACCACAATATATATATATCCATAACACTAATCTCAGCATTACAAGCATTTCATTATCATAATGATACCTGAACATGGGGTGCACATTTTTAAATCATAATACCTATAAGGTACCTTTCAAATCAAAACCAATTGTTATACAATCAAGAGAAAATATTTTCTTTCCACGACACTTTCGGCCTTCAAGGTGGCCTCTGATGTGCCGGAGAATTTTGGCACATTTAATATCAAATTGCTTATATTATAGTTTATTTTTAGAGCATTTACCCTTTATACTTATAGAATTTTGATGTTTTGCTGTGCATGAGGAATACTCAAGACCATGAAAAAGAAAGCAAAGAAGCTAAAAAGTGAGGAAAACAACACTATGCGATCGCATATCTGACAAGAGAGCATCGCAGAACTTAAATGCGAATCGTATAACGTACCCAGGGATCGTAGATCGCAACAGAAAGATAGGCCAATTTCAAGAGCTAAAATGCGGTCGATTATGCGACCGCATAACTCACATGCCAGCCGCAGAAGTAACCACAGAATCCCTGGTACCTGAAGTCGCCTCAAGAATGCGATGCAAATCTGCGGTTGCATATCTACAATGCGAACCGCATATCAACAATGTGGTGACAGCAAGGAAACTAGGGTTTAGAGATGCGATGAGAACGTGAAGAATGCGAACCGCATTCCTGTTATGCGACAGAAATGCGATCGCATAACTTGCCTACAGGGGTATTTTTGTCTGACTTCTACCCGATCTCTGGCCCATTATAAAAGGATTTACTTGGGTTTTGTGGGGGACGCTGGTCCAATTTTTTAAGAACATTCCCCTATTAAATATTCTCTCCTTTTTGGAAGTATTAGAGCACTTCATTCTTGGTTTGTAAGCATCCATGACACTTAATACCTTTAGCTTTTTGTCATTTAGTATGAGTAGCTAGCCTTAAATACTAAGGTTGTGGACCCTAAATGAGTGTTATGTATTTGGGTATTTAACATTAAATATATGCATAATGGGTTGTTGATATTTATTTACTCTTCATTTTATATTTGTTGTTTGTTGTTGCAAACATTAACTTATGCCATAAATTCTCTCTAGGCTTGGAAAAGTGGGTTAGAATTGGTAAGAGTAAATATCAAAGACTCAAGGCTTTAAACTTTGTTTAATGGAATCACTTAGGAATAAGATGGTTTTATTTGGCATAAAGTGATTTGGTTCTATTGCAACTCTTTTATATTTGGGAAAATTATAAAGAGGAAGTACTACTCTATTATTGGAAAATATTGGGTAGTCATTTAGAAATCAATTGCATATCAAGAACTTCCCATTAGAAATATATCATATTAATACCCATTTGCATTACACTTCATCAAAGGGGACACAACCTTTGTTTACTCAATCCTATTAATTACAATTTTAGTTTAATATCATTACTACTACCTTTATTAGATTATTACAAAATCAACCCCATATGCCTGTTACATTAATGGAATAGAATTACGATTTGAGTTAAGAATCACACTATCAAAGTAATATTTTCACACCTATTCCCTGTGGGATTTGACCCCAACCTTGTTGGNATTGCCGGGGAATACGGTTTTGAAATTACTAGTAAGTGTGTACTTCACTTGATATCTCTTTCTGTTTCATCACAAGTTTTCTTGCTTTGTATTGGTGTTCCAGGTTAGCATGGCCGAATTGTATGATGAAGAGGAAAATCCTTTCGCTGACATCGATGAATACATCAATGACACCAATGCAATCATTTCACCAATGGTGGGTGCGGCTACATTTAAAGTTGATCATGGGATGATTCTCATGCTCAAAGCAGAAGGATTGTTCCACAATTCCACGGATGACGACCCAACGCAACACTTAAGGAATTTCTTGGGTGTGTGCGCCATGCACAAACAAACCCACGTAACGGATGACGCTTTGAGGCTGCGGGTGTTTAAGTACTCATTAGCAAGAGAGGCAAGGAAGTTTCTTAATAACTTACCTCCTCACACCATCACTACATGGCCGGAACTTGTCCGAGAATTTTTGTCAAAATGGTTCCCTGATAGAAAGAAATCTGAGCTTAGAGACAAGATATTTTTCTTCAAGCAAATGCCGGGGGAACACTTACATGAAGCATGGGACTGATTCAAGTTGTATCTCTTGAGATCGCCGAGCCATGGGTTCCCGGATCACATTCTGATGGAAAATTTTTACATGGGCTTGGACCCACTCTCCCAGTCAATTGCAAAGAATGTCGCAGATGGATCTTTCATGGATAAGTCTTTCGCTAGAATTACTCAAATTATAAACAAGATGGTTAAGCACAATCAAGCTTGGCATTCAGAAGATACAACTCAGAGAATTTCTTATGGCACTCCTTCTCTTGCAAACATGATCAAAGAGAATCAGGAAAGAGACCAAGTGATTGCCGGCCTCGCTACCAATGTTGATGTATTGACAAAGATGCTTAAAGAAAATCAAATGAAGAAAGTGCATATGGTGGAATACATGTAACCAATGGGAAATCAAGAGTGGTAAGAAGCTAAATATGTTAAAAATTCTCAAGGTGGTTATCGCCAACAAAACAATTGGAGGCCGAACCCGCAAGGGCAAGGCCAACAAAATTGGTCCAATGATCAAGGTGGTAAAGGATCGTGGAACAACAAAAATAACTATTCTAATAGAAGCTCCAATCCTCATGTACCACCGAGGGGGAAATATTCCAACTCTTCACAATCATCAAGTGAATCTAAAATGGAAGGGATGCTAGAGCGGATTTTGCAAAATCAAGAGAAAAGCGATGCAACAATGATGAATATGTCCGAGGTGGTGAGTTCACACACCGCTTCGATTCAAAAACTTGATTTGCAAATGAGAGATCTATCCAGAGAGAAATTCCCAAGAAAAAAAGCACACTTCCAAGTGACACGGTAGTAAACCCAAAGAGCGGCCAAAGTGGTTCGACATCTCATTTCATGGCCATCACAACTAGAAGTAGTAAGGTGCTACAAGACGAGAATGAGAAAGTGATTGATGTTGAGAACGATGATAAAAGAGAAGAAGCTCGGATTGAGTTGCCGGTTGTAGTGGAAGTTGAAAATGAATCCCCTGAGGAAGAGGTTCAAAGAGAAAGCAAAGGAAAGGCCGCGGAAAAGGTGGAGGAGACCCCAAAAGCCCCTCCACCAATTCCTAGGCCTAACCCTCCATTTCCTCAAAGGCTTGTACGAAGAGTTGATGATGGGAAGTTCGAAATTTTTTATGACATCTTGAAATAATTGTCGGTGAATATCCCTTTCTTAGAGTCTTTCCAAGAGATGCCGGGGTTCGCCAAGTATTTGAAAGAGTTTATGACAAAGAAGAGAACAACAAAGAATGAGGTGGTAAGTTTGACTCACCGGGTAAGCTCGATAATTGTTACATCAACCGTGGAGAGAAAGGGAGATCCGGGAGCTTTTACTATCCCATGTACCATTGGGTTGAGAGATTTTTCTAGAGCACTTTGTGACAATGGTGCTGGTATAAATTTGATGCCTCTTAATATCTACAAGCAAGCGGGATTGGGTTTGCCAAGACCAACTAGCATGCGTTTGCAAATGGCCGATCGATCTGTAAAGAAACCCGTGGGCATTGTTAATGACGTTCTAGTGAAAGTGGGGAAGTTTCTTCTCCCGGCCGACTTTATAATCTTGGATTGTGCAGTGGATATAGAGATTCCTATCATTCTAGGAAGACCATTCCTTGCAATGGGAAGATCATTAATGGACTCGGAACGACATGAAATCAAATTCCGAGTGAATGATGAAGAAGTCACCTTCCAAGCAAGCAAGGGTTTGAAATTACCAAGCGCATATGAGGAAATCTCGGTAATTGATGTGGTTGACGAGGTGGAGGATACCATTGAGATGAAAATGGAAGAAGAGGGCCTTGGCGAAGCATTAGCGGCAATTTTGGTAAATTTTGATGATGAAAACATTGAGGGTTATGCGGAGATGGTCAATGTATTGGAAGGGCGTGGGTCCTATACTTATGCACGAAAGAAACTTTCCCTCGACCTAGAGAATCGAATGACACCACCCGCAAAGCCTTCAATCATGGAGCCACCACACCTTGAGCTCAAACCACTTCCATCGCACTTGAGGTATAAATTTCTTGGCTCTAATAATACTTTACCGGTAATTGTGTCTTCTCTGCTAAATGATGTGCAGGTTGATGCACTGCTAAATGTCTTGCAGGAGCACCGACAAGCAATTGGATGGACAATAGCAGACATCCGAGGAATTCCCGCTGGAATATATGAACACAAAATTCAACTGGAAGAAGGAAGCAAACCAAGCGTAGAGCATCAAAGAAGATTAAATCCCTCTATGCAAGAGGTGGTCAAGAAGGAGATCATCAAATGGTTGGATGTCGGGGTTGTCTACCCCATTGCAGATAGTCTGTGGGTGAGTCCGGTGAAATGTGTGCCCAAGAAAGGAGGCATGATGGTGGTCCACAATGAAAAGAATGAACTCATTCCTACACGGACGGTAACCAGATGGAGAGTGTGTATGGACTACCGGAAGCTTAAAATGCTACTTGCAAGGATAATTTCTCTATACCTTTTGTTGATCAACTGATTGATCGGCTAGCGGGAAGATCTTTCTATTGCTTCCTTGATGGATATTCTGGCTATAACAAAATCAACATTGCCTTGGAAGATCAAGAGAAAACAACATTCACTTGCCCATACGGCACCTTTGCTTTTAGTCGGATGCCTTTTGGGTTGTGCATGCCCCGGCCACTTTCCAATGATGTATGATGTCCATATTTTCCGATATGGTAGAGGATTTCTTGGAGGTCTTCATGGATGATTTCTCGGTGGTAGGTGACTCATTTGAGCACTGCCTTGACAACCTCCGACAAGTTCTTGAACGGTGTGAAGAAACCAATCTTGTGCTAAATTGGGAAAAATGTCACTTCATGGTCGATGAAGGAATTGTGTTGGGGCATAAAATTTCAAAGAAGGGCATTGAAGTCGATCAGGCGAAGATTGAGATCATCTCCAAACTCCCTGCTCCAATTTCGGTAAAAGGTATCCAAAGTTTTTTGGGCCATGCCGGATTCTATGGGCGCTTTATCAAGGACTTCTCAAAAATTGAAAACCCTATGTGCAAGCTCCTTGAAAAAGATTCCAAGTTATTGTTCAATGAAGAATGCCTAAAAGCATTTGAGGAGCTGAAAGAAAAGCTCACCATGGCCCCCATTATTGTCACACCAGATTGGTCTCTTCCATTCGAGCTTATGTGTGACGCCAGTGGTGTAGCTATTGGTCAGAGGCACAACAAAATTCTCCATCCCATGTACTATGCAAGAAAAACTCTTAACGGTGCCCAAATGAACTACACAGTGACAGAGCAAGAGCTTCTTGCTATTGTCTATGCTTTTGAGAAATTCAGGGCTTATCTTTTGGGATCCAAGGTGGTAGTCTTCACAGATCATGCCGCTCTTCGCTATCTTATGGCAAAGAAAGATGCTAAGCCAAGGTTAATCCGGTGGGTCCTTCTATTGCAAGAATTTGACTTTGAGGTAAAAGACCGGAAAGGCACTGAAAATCAAGTTGCGGACCATCTCTCTCGAATTGAAGAAAAAGGGCGTCCAAAAGATGACTTAGATATTGATGATGCTTTCCCCGATGAGCATATTCTGGCGTTATCCTCTTCTTCTTCTCCTTGGTATGCTGACATTGAAAATTATTTGGTGAGTGAGCTTATTCTAGATGGCTTGGAATCATATCAGAAGAAGAAAGTTTTGAGGGAATGCCGTCAATACTACTGGGAGGAACCATTTTTGTTCCGCATCTGTGCAGACAACATTATTAGAAGATTAGTTCCATAATAATAAGTGATGTTAATTCTAAAGGCATGTCATGACTCACCGGTGGGTGGTCACTATGGAGGGAATCGGACGGCAGCGAAAGTGCTTGAATGTGGATATTATTGGCCAACTCTCTATCATGATGCAAATCAAATGGTCAAAGCTTGTGATCAATGCCAACGTCAAGGGTCAATCTCGAAGAGGCATGAAATGCCAATGAACTTTGTATTGGAGGTTGAAATTTTTTATCTATGGGGCATCGACTTTATGGGGCCGTTTGTAAGTACTTGTGGGATGAAATACATTTTTGTAGTTGTGGACTATGTGTCCAAGTGGGTTGAATCCGTTGCCTTGCCAAACAATGAGGCTAGTGAGTGTAACCACATTCTTGAAAAGAAACATATTCACTCGGTTCGGCACTCCTAGAGCCATTCTCAGTGACGGTGGTTCCCACTTTTGTAACAGGGCTTTCAATGGGCTATTGTAGAAGTATGGTGTAAAGCACAAGGTGGTGAAGCCTTATCATCCCCAGTCGAGTGTCCAAGTCGAAGTCTCCAACCGGGAGATAAAGAGCATCCTAGCAAAAACAGTTAATGCAAACCGGACCGACTGGTCAAGGAAGCTTGATGATGCATTATGGGCCTACCGAATAGCATACAAAACTCTGACAGGTACTTCTCCATACAGGCGAGTGTTCGAAAAATCATTTCATCTACCCGTGGAGCTTGAGCACAAAGCCATGTGGGCACTCAAGAAGTTGAACCTGGATTGGAATGAAGCTACAAATTTGAGGCTAAATCAACTCAATGAAATGGAGGAATTCCGTTTCCATGCTTATGAGAGCGCATCTATGTACAAAGACAGAATGGAGGTTGTCCATGACAAGAAGATCTTGAAGCGAGAGTTCCACACTGGTGACTTGGTGTTACTATTCAATTCCCGACTCAAACTCTTCCCGGGCAAACTCAAATCCAAATGGTCTGGCCCTTTCAAAGTGGTGAATGTCTCCCCTTTTGGTGTTGTGGAACTAGCAACTGAGGACGGACTTCGTACGTTCAAGGTAAATGGCCAACGCATCAAACACTACTTGGGCAGCGATGGTGAGAGGCATGTGGTAGAGCAATTAGGTATGAAGGATGGTCCTTTTCCCACCGATGAATAACTCCAAGAGAACATCAACTTCGTCGTGCCGCAACGTTAAATCAAGCGTTTCATGGGAGGCAACCCATGTGTGGTAACATTTTTTTCATCTTTATATTTTTGTTTTCAATTAATGTGGCTCGTGAAGGAATTTTACGAGTGTCAGTGCAGATAGTTCAAGAAATCGCAAAGACAGGGTCGAATTGCACATAAACGCCAAGAAGAGAAAAATTGGCCATTATGCGACGCATATATGACCGCATTTCTGGTTTGCGATTCGCATTCTGGTTGCAGACATCAACAGAATGTCTAGGAAATCGGATGGCCAAATATGCGATGCCAAGGTGCACTATGCGAACCGCATTCAATGTATGCTATCGCATAGTGCACCGTATTTTCACTCTCAGAGTAGTTGTACTCAAACTATCGCATGCTAAAGATGCAGTCACATTCTTCACTATGCGGTCCCTCTCTCACCGCATTTTCCTCCCAGGTAAGCCCCTCATCTCCCTCTCTCACACGTCGTCCCACTTCAACAAAAACATAACAAATATAAAAAAAAAAGAGAAATAACGAGAACACAAAAGAACAAAGAATTTCCAAAGTGTAACGGTACATCAACACTCCAAATTACTTAGCATTCGTCCTTCCCAAAATTCAACTGCTCATCTGGTATGTGTCCCTTACCCATTTTCTCACCTTTCCGTTCTCTCTTCTATTGTGTTTGTTTTTCATAAATGCCATGAGGTGCCATGTGTGATTCTCTCTTATGTTGTTGTTTCCCTGAATATCGCCTCGTATTTTTATTGAACTCGTACAAGAGAGGGGGGAGGGTAGAATGGTGACTGATAATTAGGCTTGGGGGTTGATCAATGCAAGAATCCGCCATAGTTAGGGCTGGACCCTCTGTATGCGAACGATCTGCAGTTTGCATTCCTAAAATGCGGACCGCATTTGTGTCGCATCCCTAAACCTAGACCCCTTAGAGAAGATGACTTATGCGATCTCAGCTTCCTATCACTCTTACCGCTGAGCCTGCAACAGTTCCTCCACCACCAGTGGATGTTATTCCTCCTGCTGAGCAATCAGATGCTCCCGCTCCTGTGCTGGTTGAGGATCCCTCCCCCACACAGCATGTCACCGACTCCCATAGCGCTTAGCGCGCCCCAGGGAGACCCTAACTCTGTCTTTCTATTTCTTATGCATTAGGGACAATGCATACTTTTTAGTTGGGGGTGGTGTTGTATTGATGTTTTTGTGAAAATTTGGATGATATTGTACTTGTATTTTTGTTTTATGTTATGTATGTTTTCATTTTTGTTTTCTTTGGTGTTATGGTATCTCCAAGCTGTCAATGAAACAGTGTACATATTTCTTTTGTGGCACTAATGTAATTCGTTACCGTTAACTCTTGTTTGCAGTTTATAAAAAAAAGGAACAATCAAAGTTATGTAGGGTTTTCCTTAGTTGTTAGCAATGAATTCCCCTTGGTTTTTCTTCGTCGGGTTCTTTTCCAAGGGTGTAATAGTAGAACCATGGCACTAGGACGAAACGTATTGACCGGTTTAGTGTAAGTGTCTAGTCTCAAGCATGTGTGTATGTAAATAATCCATACACTTCCTATAAAAATAATGTGATAGAGTTAACGTCTAGGTTAGGATAGAGTCATTTTAGTTGCTTGAGGACAAGCAAGATCTCAACTTGGGGGTGTTGATGTGCCGGAGAATTGCGGCATATTTAATACCAAATTTCTTAAATTATAGTTTGTTTTTAGAGCATTTACCCTTTATACTTATAGAATTTTGATGTTTTGCAGTGAATGAGGTGTAAATACGCAAGACCATGAAAAAGAAAGCAAAGAAGCTAAAAAGTGAGGAAACAACACTATGCGATCGCATATCTAACAAGAGAGCATTGGAGAACTTAAATGTGAATCGCATAATGCACCCAGGGATCGCAGATCGCAACAGAAAGATAGGCCAATTTCAAGAGCTACAATGCGGTCGATTATGCGACCGCATAACTCACATGCGAGCCGCAGAAGTAACCGCAGAATCCCCGGTACCTGAAGTCGCCTCAAGAATGCGATGCAAATCTGCGGTCGCATATCTACAATGCGAACCACATATCAACAATGCGGTGAAAGCCAGGAAACTAGGGTTTACAGATGCGATGAGAACATGAAGGATGCGAACCGCATTCCTGTTATGCGACAGGAATGTGATCGCATAACCTGCCTGCAGCGGTATTTTTGTCCGTCTTCTACCCGATATCTGGCCCACTATAAAAGGATTTACTTGGGTTTTTTGGGGGGACGCTGGTCCAGTTTTTGAAGAACATTCCCCTATTAAATATTCTCTCCTTTGTGAAAGTATTAGAGAACTTCATTCTCGGTTTGTAAACATCCATGACACTTAATACCTTTAGCTTTTTGTCATTTATTATGAGTAGCTAGCCTTAAATACTAAGGTTGTGGACCCTAAATGGGTGTTATGTATTTGGGTATTTAACATTGAATATATGCATAATGGGTTGTTGATATTTATTTACTCTTCATTTTATATTTGTTGTTAGTGGTTGCAAACATTAACTTATGCCATAAATTCTTTCTTAGTTTGGAAAGTGGGTTAGAATTGGTAAGAGTAAATATCAAAGACTCAAGGCTTTAAACTTTGTTTAATGGAATCACTTAGGAATAAGATGATTTTATTTGGCATAAAGTGATTTGGTTCTATTGCAACTCTTTTATATTTGGAAAAATTATAAAGAGAAAGTACTACTCTATTATTGGAAAATATTGGGTAGTCATTTAGAAATCAATTGCATATCAAGAACTTCCCATTAGAAATATATCATATTAATACCCATTTGCATTACACTTCATCAAAGGGGACACAACCTTGGTTTACTCAATCCTATTAATTACAATTTTAGTTTAATCTCATTACTACTACCTTTATTAGATTATTACAAAATCGACCCCATATGCTTGTTACATTAATGGAATAGAATTACGATTTGAGTTAAGAATCACACTATCAAAGTAATATTTTCACACCTATTCCTTGTGGGATTCGACCCTAACCTTGTTGGGTTATTATATTTGACTTCGACCGCTTTACACTATTTTAAAGTGTAATTTGAGCATATCAGCCTCCTCGACTTACAGGCTTTGCCATAGCACATTCACGGAAACAATCCCAACTCCCAAACTTATCTAGCTAGGATGATAGCTAGATACCTCGCATAAGCTAACTATCCATTAACTTCACCTTCAATAATTTCCATCGGAATGATACTCAAAGGATCTCCAACTACCTTCTTAGGCATAGACATATGAAAACAAAAAATATATGGGGAAACATCATACTCATAGTGCGGCCTAATGTGAAATACACTTATGTAACCTTCATTATCACTCACATAACATCTTCAGGGGAGAATATTGAGAATAGCCTGTTCACCCTCCTAAATTTTAAATCTCCGCGCAAACACCCACGCTAAACCTTTGATGACCTTCAGCAATCACTCTAAGGTGTGCTATCATAAATTGACCATAAAATTACCTATCAAATATATGTGATCACAGGGTGATGCTTCCCATTCGACATGTTTGGACCTTCCATACCTAATAGACTTAATACAATGAGGAACAACGGAGTTCAAGATTGGGATAGAATTATTCAGGAATCCATTAATGTGCTGAGCAGAGTATTTCATGAGGTTATATGCTAAGAGACACGAAGATTACGACTAACAATGCTGACGTCGTTAATTATAGTGACGACATCAATTATTAGACAAATGAAGCATAGAGGAAACTAGCACGCATTTATAAGGTAGGAACCATGTATGTGATCCTGAGATCTAAAAGAAGTGGGTCTTTCTAGACATGTGATACACGGGAGGCATGATCGAGAGGATGGAGATTCTAGCATCAGTTATCCTTGGGATGCTATGAGTTATGCAAGGGATGGTAACAATTGTTCCTTTTCATACATGCCTTGCCCGGCGATAGTAAGCTCTATGGAGGAGCGGTCAAGTATGTTAAACCGGTTGTCCCCTTGAGTGTAAGGAAAGTCAGTTTAGCTCAAATGGTAAGATTCTTGCAACATGGATGTGATAGAGACTTCAAAAGAATCACATGAAGTTGAATTACACTTCTAACATTAACTGACACAAGGAATCTATGCCACAGGCGCATGAGGGTGAAAAAGAAGTCAAACACATATGACATTATCGTAATCCAAACAGCTTAACCCTTCCCGATGATTGATAAGAAATGAGGTAACTAAAGATATGACAACTTGTCTTCTGAATCAGTATGCTTATGGTATGTGCAAAAACATGGAAGTATTTATTCTCAACCCTTTACGAGTGAAACCATATAGCTAGGAAATCTTAATATGGGGATGAGATCATGTATTGGTTAGAGGGGTTCTAATTGTTAACATGATGCTCTCGGGAGAAAGACAAATAGAACTCCTATCCACCGAAGGAGGTGGAAAGCCAAGGGTAGCAAAACTCCCCGCACATGAAAATGACGTAATTAATGATTCTAAAAGCCGAGTGCGCAAAGGAAACGGAATCCAATGAGACAGTATAAAATGATCATGGAAGGTTTGCAGATGTTCATAATGAGTTCTCCATAGACCTTGACTCGAGATGTATCTAGATGCTAATGAAAGACAGGAAAACATAAGTAGGCATTGTGCTAGGATATCCCCCAAAGGTGCGTTTAGTCATGACATAGAGCCTATTAAGGGTCCTTATAAGAAAGGAAGTGTTATAGTGACACATAGGAGGACACGTTCTCTCCTAGTTATCGAACAAGTGTTGGGAAACTAGCTCAATGAATTCACTAACTGAGGAACTCAATTAACTCCCAACTGCAATTAACACATGTTGTGGAGGTGTAAAGAGAAGATAAATATTCCTTATGTGCTGGACATGCTCCTACTATATTAACTCCCAACTGCAATACAAGACCAAGTCACGGGCAATCACAATACTAGGAATAAAGTGAGCTACTTACGACGGGATGTCCCAAGCGGACACAGAATTTATACTAACATGGCAACACAAGATCTTCCTATGACGGGGATGTGAGGATCCTAATTTTCAGAGAGACTTTATGAACACGGTGACCATTTCGATTGACATGTACTCAGGTGATAGGTGTTAAGACATGATCTTATGTTACTAGACAGTGAGAAGGTTTCATGATGATATTCGCAAGAGAGTAGAGTGACTATTCAAATAATAGAAGCCATATACACCCGCGAGAAGAAGAGTGGCTCGAGAAGGATCGCAACACTAGGATGCTTTACATGGAACTTGACACCACATAGGTAAACCTTATGACGGTGCGTGCATAGGCACAAATGAGCAGATGTTGTCCATCTAAATAAAAAGATTTTTGTTAGGGATTCATCAGGTATAGTCCCTTGTTTAGAATTTGGAAAGCAAGTGGGAAGTATTAATCCTAGAGTTATAACTCAATTCAAGGACATAATTATAAAACCTAATCCCACAAGAGGATGTATGTAAGAGAAATTGTGATAGAGTGGATTCACAAATAATACGTCTCGTTCAAGGAGTAGGTGCATGCAATGTTTTGTGACTCAACATCTTATTGAGACCATGTTTATGAGAACTCTTAAATATGGATGTACATATACCACAAGAAAAATCTTTGTGTTGTTCATAATGATGTACTAAGGAGTGGCCTACTTGGTGACTTTAGGTTGACAATAACTTAATCGATGCCCCTCGACTCCATATCCCTAACGTACGTTGGTACCATACCGATATACTATAGGATGTGGTGGTGCAGTGACATTAATAGGGACAAGGGTACTCCCCTTAGAGACATGTTCTACTAATCCCTCCAGGGCTCAATACATTTTTTAACAAGCCTTTGGGCAATCTCCTTCGGACTCAGTGGTGGGATCATTCCCTCCTTACAATTTCAAAGTCATGAATTACTCATCTTGAGATTTAGACATAGCGAGGAAATTAGTTCCCTATCTTGAGTTCTACCGCACGATCTGGAGTATCAAAGAAGGGTGAAATTCCTAAATGTCCAAGTAGCCTCCTAATTATAGATATGGTCGACAACACACCGATAAGAAGGAATCTACTAGACACGGCTCCGAGACATCCTAGGACGCTTTAAAACCTTAGGCTCTGATATCAAGTTTGTCACGCCCCAAAAACCAAGGAGCGCGACCGGCGCTCAACCGAGTAAACCCGACTGAGCAAGCCTGTTAGGTTTCATTCTACCCAAACTAATTCATGAGTAAATAGGAGGTAAACTTCACTAATCGTACATTGTAAATATATCATTAATAACTTTCATTTTCGTTTCCATTAGCTGTTTCAGCCATAATAACCAAATTATTACAATTATTAGATATGAAGAAAACATATTCGCCAAATACCAACATTTTCCAATCCAATTCCAATACCCGACACCACTCACAACCTGTCTACGGAGCCTCTAAATACAACTGATGAGAAATATGGAAATGCCGGCAACAAGGCCTCGACTATATCTCAAATTAAAAGTACACGATAACCAAAATGACGGAACCCCGAAAAGAAGTGGGGATCACCAAGTTATATGGAAGGAACATACTGTTATCCTTGATCGTTGCCGCCTATTATGGAAACACATGTATCCATTAAAGATGCAGCGCCCCCGGCAAAAGGGACATTAGTACCGTCAAATAGTACTAGTATGTAAGCGAAAGATCATCTTTCAAAATATAATAACCATACAAGAAGAAGGAAGCCATAGAAACAATCAAGTCAACAATCAATGACATCCAAATACCCGAGCGAAACCTAACGATTGTCACCCTACGGAAGTAACACATCTCCTTAGAAAGATCAATAATGCAATAAGAAGAATTCAAGAGTTCAATGAGAAACATAAGTACCATCACAACATCTATTAAGGAACCACACAAGCTTTCAAGAGAATCATTTAAACAGGTAGGGAGTCAGTCATGGTAATCACATAGCACTTCACATGAATAGAGAATCATAAGTAGGGGTCACATAGTTTCTTATTTCATCTTTTCATCCTTTTGGTTAATAGTCTCTTAATGTCAAGTGCCACAATTTATAATACCACCGTGTCATTTTTACACAGAGTCCGGTCTCTGCCCCGACCGACTAAGCCATCCCAAGTCAGACATAACCAACATCATAATTGATTTTCATATTTACGATGTAAATACCACCATGAGTACATCATGGAGTCCGATCTCGGCCCGATCGGCTAAGCCATCTCACTTGAAACAGTGAGACATAGCCAACATCATAATCTATATTCATATTTTTGATGTAAATACCACCATGTGTACAACATGGAGTCCGATCTCGGCCCGATCGGCTAAGTACACACAGGGGTATCTAGGAGTAATAAGTACATCGATTTTTCCTCACCCAAATGGGTATGCTAGTCTTCATTTAAATTACGAATCAGAGTCACAACATTTTAATAATGAAACCATATTTTAAATGTCTACATTTTGATACAAGGCCCATTTGCAATAATCATGTTTTATGAGTCTATAAGGGATAACCTGGATGTAGAGATTACGGATTTGAGGCCGATCACACTTAAACCTGCGAAAATAATATGGAATTCAATTCCGAGAGATGAAGTTTAGCCAACATACCTGGTTGAGATTTCCTTAAGTTTCTACGATATACCAACACCTCTGGCAATAATAATCTATAAGGAGATAGAGAAAATTGATTAATAATTTAGAAAGATTTCCCAAGGTGTAACTCTCTTAGGAGTTTCATCAAACACCTAACATGTGAAATACACTACAAGGTCCCAAAATGGAAATTCCTTCTTCCCTCAACCAACTTTAATAGGAACTACCCAAATTAGTTCATTAATCCCACATACTTTAGCTTAGTATCACATGCATGGATCATTTCTAACCCCATAATATATTTTTGAACTCATAATCTCTTATCTGAAATCTTGGAAGTAGGACTTACCCGGATGGAGGACAATCTAGTGGCGATCTTTCTTGATTCTTGAAGGTTTGATAAAGATTTGGGTGATTATGAAGCTAGGATCCCTCTTTATCTCTCTATATTGGTCTCAAATCTCTATAAATTCAATAGAAAATGACCCCAAATGAAGCCCCAAAGCCTATTTATTAAAATGGGGTCGGGTTATAAAAATAGGAAAAAGAAGCCTCCGAAATCGGGTCTACAGTCGCATAATGGACCGCAGAACAGGAATGTGGGTTGCAAAATGCATCGCGGAACTGGTGCTAAAAACTAGGATACACTGGTCCATTTTGCAACCATTTTTGCAGTCGCAGATCAATTATGCGGACTGCATAATGATTCCGTTATCGCAGAATTGCCACGGGATCGCATTTTTCTAGCCTTTGGTGATTATATCATAACTTTGTGTAGGAATCTCCAAATGACGAACAGTTTGAAGCGTTAGAAACTAGATTCGAAGAAATTCCAATTGATAGGTTTTTAATCATATAAAACCTTATATATAGTTAGATATGCTTGTTCAAAGTGTGGACTTGTGCAAACTCATTTGGAATTTTAGCCTATTATGAAATTTTCCAATTTGACTTAGACTTAGGCCTCTCCCTGGACCCCACATTACTTATTATATGACTTCTACACTTATTTACCATATCCAACTAATTTTCATCATATTTATAGCATATAAAATATTATAATTAGCCTACCTAGTACCCTGAAATCCTAAATTACTTAGCAAAATTTCCTGACGTCTTACAACTACTCCTCAGATTTAGACCCCAGAAGCCAATCCACCTGGGGTAGTATAGCCAATTGCTGCATCACCGCTTGTTGGTGGGGCAGCTATGTCCACCGATGCTTTGTTGAGATTGGACAGGTTCATTATGCTTTTCCCTGTTCATTTCAGTGGATCCTACTTGACTTATTCTAATCAGCCAGCTCCTATCAGTGCACCTCCTCTTCAGAGTGTTCAGGATGGTTATACTGGTCGACAGGGTCAGTACACCGGTCAGCAGTCTCAACAACCGAGATCTTGTTACACCTGTGGTGACCCGAGGCACATTGCTAGATATTGTCCTCGCGCATCGGGTAATTCTCAGTATCAGGTTTCCCGTGCTATAGTTCCAGCACCAGCTGCCCACCCAGCCAGGGGTAGAGGTCAGGTATCCAGAGGTAGGGGACATATTGTTAGAGGTGGAGGCCAGCCCGCTAGAGGTGGAGGTCCACCTATCGGAGGTCATCCCACAGACGTGGTTCAGAGCGGTGGGCCCCATCCCCGATTGTATGCATTTCCAGCCAGACCTGAGGCGGAGTCCTCCGATACTGTTATGACAGGTATCATTTCAGTTTGCAATAGAGATGCTTCAATCTTGTTTGTTCCGGGGTCTACTTATTCTTATGTATCATCATATTTTGCCACGTATTTGGTTGTGCCTCATAATTCCTAGGTGTCCCTGTTTATGTGTCTACGCCCATGGGGGATCCTATTGTTGTAGATCGTGTGTATCGTTCATGTGTGGTCGTTATTGAGGGTCTGGAAACTAGTGTGGACCTTTTGATTCTGGACATGGTTGATTTTGATGTCATATTGGGCATGGATTTTATATCACCTTATTATGCCATCTTGGACTGTCACGCCAAGACAGTTACATTAGCTTTGCCGGGATTACCTCGATTGGAGTGGAAAGGAACTCCGGATCATTCTCCCAGCAGGTTAATTTCTGATGCCAAGGCTCGTCGCATGGTCGAGAAGGGGTGTTTGGGTTATTTGGCTCATATTCGTGACTCTGATGCTGAAGTTCCTTCGATAGATTCGGCGCCTATTGTTCGCGAGTTTCTCGAGGTATTTCCTGCAGACCTGCCAGGGATGCCACCCGACAGGGATATTGATTTTTCCATTGATGTGGCTCCGAGAACTCAGCCCATTTCTATTCCTCCATACCGAATGGCCCCACCATAATTGAAATAATTGAAAGAGCAGTTGCAAGACTTGCTTGATAAGGGCTTCATTAGACCTAGTGTCTCGCCCTGGGGTGCACCAATTTTGTTCGTGCAGAAGAAGGATAGGTCAATGCGAATGTGTATAAATTACCGACAGTTGAATAAAGTCACCATCAAGAATAAATATCCATTGCCGAGAATTGATGATTTATTTGATCAGCTTCAGAGTCCTAGGGTTTTTTCAAAAATTGATTGGAGATCAGGCTACCATCAGTTGAAAATTAGGGCATCTGATGTTCCTAAGATAGCCTTTCGGACGAGGTATGGGCACTATGAATTTCTGGTGATGTCTTTTGGCTTGACTAATGCCCCAACAACCTTTATGGACTTGATGAATCGGATTTTCAAGCTTTATCTGGATTCCTTCGTTATTGTGTTCATCGATGATATTCTGATATACTCCCGCAGCCGGGAGAAGCATGAGCAGCACCTCCGGATAGCACTCCAAACTTTGAGGGACAATCAATTGTATGCAAAATTCTCGAAGTGTGAGTTGTGGTTTGATTCAGTATCTTTCTTGGGTCTCATCGTATCAGCAGAGGGCATTCAGATTAATCCTAAGAAAATAGAGGCAGTCAAGAACTGGCCTAGACCCACTTCCGCCACAGAAATCGGGAGTTTCTTGGGTCTAGTGGGTTACTACCGTCGTTTTGTGGAGGGGTTTTCATCTATAGCAGCCTCAATGACTAAGTTGACTCAGAAAGGAGCACCATTTAAATGGTCGGACGAGTGTGAGGCAATCTTTTAGAATCTCAAGACAACCTTCACTTCAGCACCAGTGTTGGTGTTACCATCAGGTTCAGGATCTTTGACAGTATATTGTGATGCCTCCCATGATGGGCTTGGAGCAGTATTGGTGTAGGACGGAAGAGTGATTGCATATGCATCTTGGCAGCTGAAGGTTCATGAGAAGAATTATCCTATCCATGACTTAGAGTTGGCAGCCATTGTTCACGCATTGAAGATTAGGAGGCACTATCTTTATGGTGTGACGTGTGAGGTTTACACAGACCATTGCAGTCTCCAATACTTGTTCAAGCAAAAGGATCATAATTTGAGACAGAGTTGATGGTTAGAGTTACTGAAAGATTATGATGTCACTATATTGTATCATCTAGGGAAGGCCAATGTGGTGGCCGATGCATTGACTAGGAAGGCTGCGAGTATGGGCAGCCTTGCATTCATTCCATTCGGTGAGAGACTATTAGCTTCAGACATTCAGACTTTGGCTAATCATTTCGTGAGGTTGGATATTTCACCCTGTCGTGTTCTAGCTTGTACGGTCGCTCGGTCTACCTTATTTGAGCGTATCAGAGATCGGCAGGATGATGACCCGCATTTGATGGTCCTTAGGGACACAGTTCGGCACGGGGGTGCCAAGCAGATTATAGTTGGAGATGACAGTGTTTTGAGGATGCAGGGTCGTATATGTGTGCCTAATTTTGATGGGCTTCATGAGTTGATCCTTGAGGAAGCTCATAGTTCTAAGTACTCTATTCACTCGGGTGCTGCGAAGATGTACCAGGACCTATGACAGTATTATTGGTGGAGAAGGATGAAGAAAGACATTGTTGATCATGTAGCTCGTTGTTTGAATTTCCAACAGGTAAAGTATGAGCATCAGAGACCCGGTGGATTGCTCCAGTAGATAGAGATTCCTGAGTGGAAGTGGGAGCGTATCACCATGGACTTCGTTGTTGGACTCCAACGGACTCCGAGGAAGTTCGATGTTTTTTGGGTTATTTTGGATAGGCTGACTAAATGAGCACACTTCATTCCCGTGGCAAGTACTTATACCTCGGAGCGGCTAGCAGAGATTTACATTCGAGAGATTGTTCGTCTTCAAGGTGTGACCGTGTCTATCATTTCTGATCGGGGTACGTAGTTTACTTCACACTTTTGGAGGGAAGTTCAGTGTGAGTTTGGTACACGGGTTTTAATTGAGCACAACATTCCATCCTCAGACGGAAAGGCAGTCCGAGTGTGCTTTTCAGATCTTGGAGGATATGCTCCGCTCTTGTGCTATTGACTTTGGAGGCTCTTGGGATCAGTTCTTACTGTTAGCAGAGTTTTCTTATTATAACAGATACCAATCGAGCATTCAGATGGCTCCCTATGAGGCATTATATGGTCGACGTTGCAGATCGCCAGTTGGATGGTTTGAGCCGGGAGATGTCACGACCCAAAATCTGACACACATCGTGATGGCGCTCAATACCGGAGTCAGGCAAGCCAACAAGTGTTTACTAGTGAGGTTACCCTTATTTGACATACCAACCCCACACTTACCCAGTTTTAAACTTTGATCATTTATTTAAAAGCGGAAACATTAACCAATTTAAATAAATACAACTGAAATGATCGTAATCCAATATAAACAGTCCCAAAATAAGAGTCTATTATGTGCATGGCAGGAACTAGTGTCACAAGTCAATAGGCAATCTAGCAGAATATACAAAAGATGATACACGTTGTACTGCTGTCTGAGAGGATGTAGACAAAAACAACAAAAGATAACTCCATAGACCAGCTGAGGATCGCCAAGGAAGACAGCTCACCATGGAGTCATAAACAGATAGTATGAGTACATAAACAGATATGTACCCAGTGAGTATCCCGCCTAAACTCGAAGAAGTAGTGACGAGAGGTCGACGTGATACTTACTAGGGTCAGACAATGTGGAATGATTACATGCTAACCAGTAGTAGCAGTAATGAAAAGTAATAAGGAACTGAACATCAAATAACAATATCTAGTACCCTCACGCCATCCTTTTACCCTGGCATGCAAGTTATTTATCCTTCTTTCTTTTCATGAAAACAACAGTTGCAATTACACGTCTTCTCACAAATTACCAAAACACATAACAGGCTATAAACGTACGGTCATTACGACGTGAAAAGTAAATGTGCACTGTCGAGGGTCGAACGGCCCGAACCATAGATGCATCTATCTGCCCCGCTCACGAATCTAACATGCGACACGATTAATATAATACCAAGTCCACCCCCGCTCGCGAATCGAAACCGCGACTCGGGTTAATATAATATTAGGGCTACCCCGCTCGCGAATCATCCATGCGACTCGGGTATCCATATAAATTTCAATTCATGATTAGCAGGAGATTTCCAGATAATTTAGCAGGGAACATACTAACAGTGTGAGAATTTTAGAGATATCAATTTCAATCATAACCCTTTAGGCCTTCACATGTGAGATTCGAGGACATTAGGCTACTTAATCCATATATAAGATCACAAATTCAACACATAAAGCATGCTTATGAGTCATAAACTACCCGGCAAAGCATAATAGTAGCAGCATGCAGACTCGTCACTTCGTGCGTACGCAGCCCCCGCAAATAAGGACAAAACCACAATTTATAATTACCTATGGGGACAATTCCCTCTTATAAGGTTAGAAAGGAGACTCACCTCGTGCCGAATTAACTTCCCGGACCAAGAACGCGCCCGAAACTCCGAACTCTACACCCGAGGACTCGAAACTAGCCAAAAGTTATACAAATTCATTAATTTATGCTCAAGGTATGGAAATTCTCCTACTCATTTAGTAAATTCACCATTCTTGAAGAAATTCGAAATTCTGACCCCAAGCCCACATGCTCGGATTTCAATAATTCTCGAAGGAAACACTCACCCATAGCCTAAGGATCACAGATATACGATTTTCACTTGATTTCATAGCTAAATGGCGGGTAAATTCTCAAATTAACGAACGCCCTAGGTCACTACCAAATTCTTGATACTAATTTTGGGTATTTAATTTAGCTTATAATCCATGCATGAAGCTAACTTTTTAGAAGAGTTTACTTACCTTAGAAGACCAGGTCGTTAGCCCTTCAACAATGGAGGAAAATTGCCTAAGGAAGAAGAAGAAATGAGAAAAATGTGTTAAAAACCCGTGTATAAAAACACACTCTCTGGACAGTGTTTTCGCACCTGCGGCTCGAGGACCGCACCTGCGAGAAAAATCTCGCACCTAAGGAAATGGACTGAGGGGCTTGGGCCCGCACCTGCGGAGTGGAGACCGTACATGCAGCTCCGCTCCTGCGGAATTTTGTCCACACCTGCGATAATTGGCCAGGCCATAGGGGGTCGCACCTGCGATGCTCGGGACTGCAGGAGCGGTCCCGCACCTGCGACTGGGCAACCGTACCTGCGGTCACACCAGAACAGGTGCATCAGCAGCTATTTTAGCTGGTTTTTAGCCTCATTAGGTGCCCGAGAGGCACCTAGGCCACCCGAGCCCTAGTCAAAATATACCAACGAGTCCCAAATCATAATACAGACTCGTTCGAGCCTTCAGAACACCCAAAACAACGCTAAAACTCAAAATCACACCTCCAAACCCCAAGAACCAAACTTAGGAACTTTAAGTTTTCTAGACTTCGCTAATCACGCGCTGAACCGACCTATACGACTCGGAATGACACCAAATTTTTAAGGCAAGTCATAACTAACATAACGAAACTATTCCCGGTATCGAAATTCCGTTCGGACCTCGATAACAGCAAAAACCATCCCAAACAAAAACAGGAACTTAAGGAACTTCTTATTTCAATATTGGCCGCCAAAATTTCCTCGGGTCATCAGAAACCCATTCCGAACATACGCCCAAGTCCAAAATCATCACACGAAGCTACCGGAACCGACGAAACTCGATTCCGAGGTCGTTTACCCAAAATGTTGACCGAAGTCAAACTTGGCCTTAAAGGCCAACCTTAAGGAACCAATTATTCCTATAGCACTCTAAACACCTCAGAATCCGGACCACCAGTCCCCGCAAGTCATAAATCATAAAATGCCGTTATGGGAAGTTTCGTTTAGGGAAACGAGATCCTATAACGAAAAACGACTTGTCGGTCGTTACATACTCCACCTCTTAAACAAACGATCGTCCTCGAACGAGTCTAGAATCATAGCTGAAGTGCTGAATAAGTGTGGATATCGTCTCTGCATGTCCTCCTCGGACTCCCAGGTCGCCTCATCAACTGGTTGGCCCCTCCACTAGACCTTTACGGCAGAAACTCTCTTGGACCTCAACTGTTAGTCATGCCTATCAATAATAGCAACTGGCTCCTCCTCGTAGCCCAACTTCTCATCCAACTGAATAGTGCTGAAATCAACCACATGAGAGAAGTCGGCGTGGTACCTCCGGAGCATGGATATGTTAAAAACTGGATGAACTCCTGATAAACTAGAAGGCAAGGCTAGCTCATAAGCGACCTCCCCAACTCGCCTCAACACCTCGAATGGACCTATAAACCTCGAGCTCAGCTTTCACTTCTTCCCAAACCTCATAATACCCTTCATAGGTGATACTTTCAATAGGACCCTATCTCCCTCCATAAATGATACATCACGCGCCCTCTGATCCGCCATAACTCTTCAGTCTAGACTGTGTTGTGCGGAGCCTCTCCTGAATCAACTTCACTTTCTCCAAGGCATCCCTCACCAGGTCGGTGCCATATAACTTAGCTTCGCCAGTCTCAAACCACCCGAGAGGAGAACGGAATCGCCAACCATACAAAGCCTCAAATGGTGCCATCTCAATGCTGGACTGATAACTATTATTATAAGCAAACTCGACCAAAGGCAAGAACTGGTCCAACAGACCTCCGAAATCAATCACACATGCCCTGAGCATGTACTCCAATATCTGAACTGTACGCTCTGACTGACCATCGGTCTGAGGGTGAAATGCTGTGATGAGGTCTATCTAGGTACCCATCTCACTATGAAATGCTCTCCAGAAGTGCAAGGTGAACTGCGGACCTCGATCTCATATGATGGACACCGGCACACCATGCAACCGGACGATCTCCCGAATGTAAATCTGGGCCAACCTCTCAGATGTATAAGTAGTAGCGATTGGAATGAAATGTGCCGATTTGGTCAATCTATCCACAATGACCCAAACCGCGTCAACCTTCCGCAAAGTCCGAGGCAACCCAACCATGAAGTCCATGGTGATGCGCTCCCATTTCCACTCAGGAATGGGCATCTGCTGAAGTAGACCTCCTGGCCTCTGATGTTCATACTTCACCTGCTGACAATTAAGACACCTAGCCACACACCCCACAATGTTCTTCTTCATCTGCCTCCACCAGAAATGCTGCTTCAGGTCACGATACATCTTCATAGCACCAAGATGAATAGAATACCGAGAACTGTGTGCCTCCTCTAGAATCCTCTCCTTCAGGCCATCAATATTAGGAACACATAAGTGGCCCTAAAGTCTCAGAACACCATCCTTGCCAATAGTAACCTCCTTGGCCCTACCCTAAACCACTGTCTCCTGAAACTCTGCTAAGCACGGATCATAGAACTGTCGGGCCTTAATCTCTCCCAACAACGAAGACTGAGAAACCACATGTGCCAAAACTCGACGAGGCTCTGAAAGATCTAATCTCACCAGGCAATTGGACAAGGACTGAATGTCCAAGGCTAGAGGTCTCTCCTCCGCTACAATATAAGCCAAGTTGCCCATACTCTCAGCCTTCCTGCTCAAAGCATCTGCCACCACATTAGCCTTGTCCGGGTGATAAAGAATGGTGATATCATAATCCTTCAACAAATCAAGCCATCTATGCTGCCTCAAATTAAGATCCTTCTTCTTGAACAAGTGTTGCAAGCTACGGTGGTTTGTATAAACCTCACAGGACACTCCATACAAGTAGTGCCTCCAAATCTTAAGATCATGAATAATCTCCGCCAACTCCAAATTGTGCACAGGGTAATTCTTCTCATGAACCTTCAGCTGGCGTGAAGCATAAGCAATAACTCTCCCCTCCTACATCAATACACACCCCAAGACAACGCGCGAGGCGTCGCAATATAATGCATACATCCCAGAACTAGAAGGCAATACTAGAACTGGTGCTGAGGTCAATGCTGACTTGAGCTTCTGAAAACTCACCTCACACTCGTCGGACCATCTGAACGGGGCATTCTTCTGAGTCAATCTAGTCAATGGAGCTGCAATAGAAGAGAACCCCTCCACAAATCGGCGATAATAGCCTGCTAGGCCCAAAAAGCTCATGATCTCTGTAGCTGAAGTAGGACACGACCAACTCTGAACTACCTCGATCTTTTGAGGATCAACCTTGATTCCCTCTCCAGATACCACATGCCCCAAAAATGCCACGGAATCCAACCAGAACTCACACTTGGAGAACTTAGCATATAGCTTCTGTTCTCGCAAAGTCTGGAGCACAACTATCAAATGCTGCTCGTGCTCCCCCAGGCTACGTGAGTAATCAAAATGTCATCAATTAAGACAATGACAAAGGAATCAATATAGGGCCTGAACACACTATTCATCAAGTCCATGAATGCTGATAGGGCATTAGTCAAGCCAAAAGACATCACCAGGAACTCATAATAGCCATAACTCGTGCGAAAGCAGTCTTCGAAACATCTGAAGTCCGAATCCTCAACTGATGATACCCCGATCTCAAATCAATCTTAGAAAACACACGAGCACCCTGCAACTGGTCAAACAAATCATCGATGCGTGGCAAGGGATTCTTGTTCTTAGTAGTAACCTTGTTCAACTGGCGGTACTCAATAGACATCCGCATAGACCCATCCTTTTTCTTTACAAACAGAACTGGAGCACCCCATGGCAATACACTCGGTCTGATGAACCCCTTATCTACAACTCCTCAAGCTGCTCCTTCAACTCCTTCAACTCTTTCGGAGCCATACGGTACGGAGGAATGGATATAGGCTGGGTGTTTGAAGCCAAATCAATTCAGAAATCAATATCACGATTCAGAGGCATGCACAGAAGATCCGAAGGAAATACATCAGCAAACTCTCTAACAACTCGCACAGAATCAATCATCGGAGACTCGGCGGTGGTGTCCCGTACATAAGAAAAATAGGCTAGGCAACCCTCCTAGACCATACGTCGAGCCTTCAAGAATGAAATAACCCGGCTGGCTGCACTAACTGAAGAACCTCTCCACTCCAGCCTAGGCGACTCTGGCATGGCTAAAGTAACTGTCTTGGCATGGCAATCTAGCAAGGCATAATAACGAGATAACCAATCCATGCCTAGATGATCTCGAAATCAACCATG
Organism: Nicotiana paniculata; assembly: GCA_005239505.1. Lineage (NCBI taxonomy): Eukaryota > Viridiplantae > Streptophyta > Magnoliopsida > Solanales > Solanaceae > Nicotiana > Nicotiana paniculata. The sequence continues at coordinate 53,730 of ML307947.1, forward strand.
TTGAGCAATAAGAGATCCGCTCGAGTCTCGAATCCGCAGAATATGACCATACAAGACCGGTAAACCCGGTCTACTATAAAAAAATCGCCCACAGGAGTGGACACACATATAGGAGAGCCCAAGGACTCACGAGGGACATCCAGGAAATGAGTAAATAAGACCGAAACATAGGAATAAGTGGATCCTGGATCAAATAACACTGATGCCTCTCTACCACATACTGTAATAATACCTGTGATCACGGTGTCTAAGGCCATTGCATCTGATCTGGCTGGAAAAGCATAGAATCTAGCTGGAGCACCTGAGGACTGAGCCCTGCCAGAATGAACAGGAGTTGGCTGACCTCCCCCTATCTGACCTCCACCTCTAGGACGACCCCTGCCGACCTGTCCCCCACCTCTAGGTGGCCGAACTTCTGGTGCTGGTCTCATAGGCCGGTAACTCTGTTGCACTGCCTTGCCCCGAAATCTGGGACAAGTCCTCCTAATATGGCCGAGATTCCCGCACTCGTAACATCTCACTAGAGGCACGACCTGTTGCCCTGAAGTTGAACTCTGGATAACTGGGGGACGGTGAGAAACCTCTGGTATAGCACTGAAGTAAGGCTTCACTGGAGCACCACAAAGAGGTGATGGTGGTGGAGCTGAATATGGGGGCCTGTTGGGATGACCCCTACCAAATGGACCCCTGCCCCTAGCTGGGGCACCTCTGTAATCCTTGGAATATCTGGCTCTTATCCGTTTGTACCTTCTCCCTAACCCTCGAACGATAACCCTTGATCATACGAGCAATGCCCACTACTAGCTGATAAGGAGTCCCCATCTCCACCTCTCAGGCCATGCTGGTCCTAATGCCTGGATGCAACCCGAATACAAATCTCCGCACTCTCTCGACATCGGAAGGTAGTATCATGAATGCATGATGAGATAACTCTAAAAATCTGGCCTCATAGTCTGTCACTGACAGCTGCCCCTGCTCCAGCTGCTCAAACTGATACCGCAGCTCTTCCCTCTCAGATGGTGGAATATATCTGTCTAGGAACATCTGAGTGAACTGCTCCCAAGTGATAGGAGGAGAACTTGCTGGCCTGCTGAGAATATAAGACTGCCACCATCTGCGAGCTCTGCCCTCTAACTGGAAGGTCGCGAAGTCCACCCCATGGAACTCCAATATCCTCATGTTGTGCAGTCGGTCCCTGCACCTACCAATGAAATCCTGGGCATCCTCACCTCGCTCACCCCTAAAGACCGGAGGATGCAATCGAGTCCATCTATCCAATAACTTCTGCGATCGCCGTCCGCAGCTCTTCTAGGCTCAAGTGCTGCTACAGGCTGAACCCCACCCACGGGCAGTGTACCCGGGGTATGATAAAGTGCAGCTGTTTGGCCTGCAGCCTGAGCAGTAGAGGCCTGGGTTCCCCCTCCTTCCTGAGATGTGGGAGGATCCGCTGGAAATAAACCAGCCTAGGACATAGTATCCATAAATCTCATCATACGGCCCATGACCTCCTAGAAGCCTGGCTCCGTCATGAAGTCCACTAGAGCAGGACCCGCTGGGGGCACCTCCCTCTGCTTCTCTGTATTAGGATCCACTGGTGGTGCAACTGGAACAACCCTGGGATGCCCCCGTCCCCTACCTCGGGCTAGTGGCCTTCCCCGGCCTCTACCATATGTACGCGTCCTCACCATCTTTGAGAGAATAGAAGAATGAGATTTAGTATACCATCAATTGCGCGATAGATCATGAATAAAGAGAGGTTTCCTAACACCCTATAGCCTCCCGAAGATAATTATAGACGTCTCCATATTGATCCGCGAGACTCTATTAGGTTTGCCCAGGACTTGTGAGACCTACGTGAACCTAGTGCTCTGATACCATGTTGTCACGACCCAAAATCTGACACAGGTCATGATGGCGCCCATTACCTGAGTCAGGCAAGCCAACAGTTGTTTACCAATGAGGTTACTCTTATTTGACATACCAACCCCACATTTACCCAGTTTTAAACTTTGATCATTTAATTAAAAGAGGAAACATTAACCAATTTAAATAAATACAACTGAAATGATCGTGATCCAATATATACAGTCCCAAAATAAGAGTATACTATGTGCATGCCAGGAACTAGTGTCACAAGTCAATAGGCAATCTAGCAGAATATACAAAAGATGATACAGGATGTACTTCTGTCTGAAAGGATGTAGATAGAAACAAGAAAAGATAACTCCATAGCCCAGCTGAGGATCTCCAAGGAAGACAGCTCACCATGGAGTCAGGTCCAGAAGATATATATCAAGCTCTGGTCGGGTAACCAGATGCACCAACCTCAAAACCTGTACAATTAATTACAGAAACGTAGTATGAGTACATAAACAGATATGTACCCAGTGAGTATCCCGCCTAACCTCATAGAAGTAGTGACGAGAGGTCGACATGATACTTACTGGGGTCAGACAATGTGGAATGAGTACAAGCTAACTGGTAGTAGCAGTAATCAAATGTAATAAGGAAATGAACATCAAATAACAAGCACTAGTACCCTCGCGCCATTCTTTTACCCTGGCATATAAGTTATTTATCCTTCTTTCTTTTCATGAAAACAATAGTTGCAATTACAGGGCTACTCACAAATTACCAAAACACATAACAAGCTATAAACGTACAGTCATTACGACGTGAAAAGTAAATGTGCACTGCCGAGGGTCGAACGGCCCGAACCATAGATGCATCTATCTGCCCCGCTCGCGAATCTAACATGCGACACGGTTAATATAATACCAAGTCCACCCCCGCTCACGAATCGAACCTGCGACTCAGGTTAATATAATATTAGGGCTACCCCGCTCGCGAATCATCCATGCGACTGGGGTTTCCATATAACATTCAATTCATGATTAGCAGGAGATTTCCAGATAATTTAGCAGGGAACATACTAACAGTGTGAGAATTTTAGAGATATCAATTTCAATCATAACCCTTTAGGCCTTCACATGCGAGATTCGGGGACATTAGGCTACTTAATCCATATATAAGATCACAGATTCAACACATAAAGCATGCTTGTGAGTCATAAACCACCCGACAAAGCATAGTAGTAGCAGCATACGGACTCGTCACTTCGTGCGTATGCAGCCCCCGCAAATAAGGACAAAACCACCATTTATAATTACATATGGGGACAATTCCCTCTTACAAGGTTAGAAAGGAGACTCACCTCGTGCCGAATTAACTTCCCGGACCAAGAACGCGCCCGAAACTCCGAACTCTACACCTGAGGACTTGAAACTAGCCAAAAGTTATACAAATTCATTAATTTATGCTCAAGGTATGGAAATTCTCCCACTCATTTAGTAAATTCACCATTCTTGAAGAAATTCTAAATTTCGACCCCGGGCCCACATGCTCAGATTTTAATAATTCTCGAAGGAAACACTCATCCATAGCCTAAGGATCACAAAATATGATTTCCACTTGATTTCATAGCTAAAGGGCGGGTAAATTCTCAAATTAACGAAGGCCCTAGGTCACTACCCAGTTCTTGATTTTCTACTAATTTTGGGTATTTAATTTAGCTTATAATCCATGCATGAAGCTAATTATTTAGTAGATTTTATTTACCTTAGAAGACCAGGTCGTTAGCCCTTCAACAATGGAGGAAAATCCCCCAAAGAAGAAGAAGAAATGAGAAAAATGTGTTTAAAACCCGGGAATAAAAACACATTGTCTGGACAGTGTTTTCTCACCTGCGGTCTCGCACTTGCGGTCTCGCACCTGCTGAAATGGACTAGGGGGCCTGGGCCCGCACATGCGGAGTGGAGACCGCACATGCGGCTCTGCTCCTGCGGAATTTTTTTCGCACCTGCGATAATTGGCTAGGCCATAGGGGGTCACACCTGCGATGCTGGGAATGCAGGAGCAGTCCCGCACCTGCCACTGGGCAACCGCACCTGCGGCCACACTAGAACAGGTGCACCAGCAACTATTTTAGCTGGTTTTTAGCCCCGTTAGTTTCCCGGGAGGCACCTTGGCTCACCCGAGCCCTAGTCCAAATATACCAACGAGTCCAAAATCATAATACGGACTCGCTAGAGCCTTCGGAACACCCAAAACAACACTGAAACTCAAAATCACACCTCTTAACCCCAAGAACCAAACTTAGGAACTTTAAGTTTTCTAGACTTCGCTAATCACGCGTCGAACTGACCTATACAATTCGGAATGACACCAAATTTTGCAGGCAAGTCATAACTAACATAACGGAACTATTCTAGGTCTCGAAATTCTGTTCGAACCTCGATAACACCAAAACACATCCCAACCCAAAACAGGAACTTAAGGAACTTCTTATTTCAATATTGGGCGGCGAAATGCCTCCGAGTCATCAGAAACCCATTCCGAACATACGACCAGGTTCGAAATCATCACATGAAGCTACCGGAACCGATGAAACTCGATTCCGAGGTCGTTTACCCAAAATGTTGACTGAAGTCAAACTTGTCCTTAAAGGCCAACCTTAAGGAACCAATTATTCCTATAGCACTCTAAACACCTCAGAATCGCTGACCACCAGTCCCTGCAAGTCATAAATCATAAAATGCCGCTATGGAAAGTTTCATTTAGGGGAACGGGGTCCGATAATGTAAAACGAGCATTCGGGTCGTTATAGGAGAGGCTCGGTTATTGGGTACAGACTTAGTTCAGGAGGCCTTGGAGAAAGACAAGATTATACAGGATCGACTTTGTGCAGCTCGGTCTAGGCAAAAGAGTTATGATGATCGTAAAGTTCGTGATGTGGCATTCATGGTTGGAGAGATAGTATTGCTTCGGGTTTCTCCCATGAAGGGTGTTATGAGATTTGGGAAGAAGGGAAAGTTGAACCCTAGGTATGTCAGGCCATTTGAGATTCTTAATAGAGTGGGGGAGGTAGCTTATAGACTTGCGTTGCCTCTAGGGTTATCCTCATTTCATCCGGTATTTCATGTATCTATGCTATGAAAGTATCATGGTGACCCGTACCACATGTTAGATTTCACTTATGTCCAATTGGACAAATATTTGACTTATGAGGAGGAGCCGGTAGCCATTTTAGACTGAAAGGTTCGTTAGTTGAGATCAAAGAGCTAACCTTCCATTCGAGTGCAGTGGAAAGGTTAGCCTGTTGAAGTAGCTACTTGGGAGTCCGAGTCGGACATGCAGAGTAGATATCCCCACTTTTTTTCAGTTCAGGTAGTTTTCTATGTCCGTTCGAGGACAAACATTTGTTTTAGAGGTGGAGATTGTGATGACCCAAAGGGTCATCTTATCAATTAAGACTCCATTCCAGGCGCATTAGCCTTAAAAAGATTAATTTTATTCACCTCGATTTTTGTGCACAATCCGAGCATGAAACCGGAAAGCTTTTATGTGAAAATATAAGAAATAATAATTTTTAGAGTTAAAATTTAATTTTTGTTGACTTTGGTCAACATTTTGAGTAAACGGACCCGGATCCGTATTTCGACGATCCTGGGAGGTCCGCAATAAATATGGAACTTGGGAGTGTTCCCGGAATTGAATTCCGAGGTCCCTAGCTTTAGAAATCAATTTTTGAAGGAAAATTGTTTTACTGGATTTCTAATAAAATCAGGAAATGAATTAATGTTTTAAGCCATTGGTATCGGGACCGTATTTTGGTTCCGGATCCTGGTATATAACTTTTAAGTACTATCTGTGAAATTTGGTGAGAATCGGAGTGGATTTGACGTGATTCGGACGTCCGGTTGTGAAATAGTGAAATTGAAATGTTCTTGAGAAAATCATGAGTTTTAAGGTTAAATTCATAGTTTTAGATGTTATTTCCGTGATTTGATCGCATGATCAATTTCCTATGATATTTTTAGACTTGCGTTCATGTTCGGTTTGGAGCCCCGAGGGCTCTGGTGAGTTTCGTTAGGCTACGGGATGTTTTGAACTTAGAAATAACTGTTGTTTTTGCTATTTATGATGCACAAACGAATTATTCTTCGCATTTACGTAGCTTCACTACCGAACGCGTAGAGTAAACTTGCTGAGGGAGAAATCCTTCTTCGCGAACGCGAAGCACTGGGGGTAGTACCCTTTGCGAACGCGCTCACCCCTCCGCGAACGCGATGTGTTAAGTGGGCCTGGGGGAGGGTACTCGAATTTTTCTCTGCGAACGCGACCGTTGGGTCGCAAACGCGATGGACCGTTGAGGTAAAGCTTCATGAACGCATTTGTATCAGTGCGAACGCGATGGCCACTGGGCCATTGTTCTCCGCGAACGCGATGAAGGTCTGCCCAGCGATTAAAAAAAGAAACAAAAACGGGCACAACCTATTTTCTTCATATTTTCGAACTAAATAGACCGAGGCGATTTTCTTCATACAAATTCATCCCCAAAGTGTTGGTAAACAATTCTAAACTTGTCTTTTTCGACTACCCAATGTTTTTCATCATTTTTCAATCAAAAATCAAGAATTTTCATGGTAGAAATTGGGGGTTTGGGTAGAATTAGGGAATTTTGAAAAAATCGAATTTTACCATCGAATTGGGGTCGGTTTTAGAAACTAATTGCATACTCGGGCTCGGGGGTGAATGGGTGAATGGAATTTGGTCCGAACCCCGAGTTTGGACCAAGCAGGCCCAGGGTCGGTTTTAACCTTTTTTCTTAGAAAACTTAGGAAAATCATAATTTTTTAGTAAAGTTAGTTCCTTTAACATTAATTAATGATAATGAACTAATTATGATTAGATTCGAGTGTGTTGGAGGCGAATTCGAAAGGAAAAGCTATAATTGATCAGTGAGTGGCTTGCTGAATTGAGATAAGTGTTGTGTCTAACATTAGATTGAGGGAGTAGGGTTTTGTGAATACTTGCTATTTGTTTTGTTGCTAAATGAGTTGTATAGGTGAGGTGATGAGTACCTATACATTGTTGTCAGGTCATAATATGCGAGTGAAAGTTAGTTCGTGGGATTCTTGTTGTCTTTTAGCCTATTATCCGTGTTTATTATTATTATTGAAATATGAGAAGATGTGTATCCGGTTCGACAGAGATGGATAATATTGTGAGCATTGAGTTGAGATTGAAACATTAAATGATGATAGAAACTGTTATAAAACACTGGTTTCTTGTGGTTTTTCCTCTTTTTATGCTATTAATGATTCTATGATTGGTGAGGAAGAGTGTAAAGCATAAAGGGTGATGTCGTGCATGACTTAATTATATTGTGAGGAAGAATGTAAAGCACGAAGGGTGATGGCGTGCATGATTTATTTATATTGTGAGGAAGAGAGTAAATCATGAAGGGTGATGCCGTGCATTCTACATTATAATCTGGTGAGGATGAGAGTAAAAGCATGAATGATGATGCATTGTATTCTATTTATTATTTGGTGAGGCTGAGAGTAAAATCACGAAGGGTGATGCCGTGCAAGTTCCTTTTCAATTTTTAATTGCTAATATTATTGTTGATCACTGTCTGTTTTTGTTTTATTGTTTCCTCACTCCTGATGTTAAATTCCCCATCATATGTTCCCTTCACATTATTTGATGTTTTAATTCCTTAATTGATGTTATTTCTGTTAGCATAATATACACGTCCATGTTTTATGTGGTGTCTTGTCCTAGCCTCGTCACTACTTCGTCGAGGTTAGGCTCGGCACTTACCAGTACATGGGGTCAGTTGTACCGATACTGTACTCTGCACTTCTTGTGCAGATCCATGTTCCGGTCAGAGTTGATAGTTGAGAAGTAGCTGACATTATTCGCATGAAGACATGAGGTAGATCTGCTGGCGTCCGCAGATTCCTGGAGTCTTCTCTATATTATCTAGATTACTGTTTTATTTGATTCAAAACATTTATACATTATTTCTTGAGCCAATTACTCGTTGTATTCTTTAGTAATTCGTGAATTGTGACTCCAAACCTTGGGTAGCTAGATATTATAATTAGCTTCGAGTTTCGATTTATCATTTCTCACATTATTCGATATTTGTTTATTTGATAATTTTAGACCTAGTATTATATTTTAATTGTTTTAAAAATTGAATTCCTCTATTATTGGCTTGCCTAGCAAGTGTGATGCTAGGCGTCATCACGATCCTGAGGGTTGGGAATTTGGGTCGTGACAGTGCAGCTCCTCTCTGCGAGAATGTGGTACATATTTCTCTAAGAAGAGAGTGGAAAATTGCTGCCAAGTAAGGGGCACTGCACCAACATGCCTACGCTTATCATAAGACTCCCACCAAGTAAATGCAGCTCCTGTAAACTAGAAAGTAGTTAAAAAGATCCCACTGGTCTCTAATATCCCTGTTGTACGAAGAATCCTCTAACACTTGTCTAAGAAATTCTGGGCATCCTCGCCCTCAGCACCACTAAAAGTCGGAGGCTAAAGTCTACCAAATCTCTCCAACCTATGCTGCTTATCATCAGCCATAACTGGAATAACATAGTCCTGAGCAGGTGCAACAGGCTGGGCTGTAGGTGCCCCCGGTGTCTGAAATGTCATGACCCAATATTTCCCTCCTTTGGGTATCATGATGGCACCTAGTCATAAGGAGTAGGTAAGCCTATTATTAACAACATCAATTATAATGTAAGAACTATTTACGTGCTTTTTGAAATAAATCTATACACATTACACATCTTCCCTAAATCTGGTAAGTACAAGTCATAAGCTTTACATAATTTACACTGTAACTCCTAAAATACCACTGTTCGGAAATAAGTACAACAGTGTATGAACCAAAAATAAGACGGTGACTTCGAAACTCGTGAATGCAGAAGTGGTTTTACCTTGAGTCTCCACAACAGCAACCGCGCTGCTAACAATCGATCGGTTGGCTACGCGAAACCTGGAATCTGCACAAAAATGTGCAGAAGTGTAGTATGAGCACACCACAGCAGTGCCTAGTAAGTATCAAGACTAACCTCAGTGAAATAGTGATGAGGACTAGTCAAGACACCCACTGATCTAATGAACTAAACAATATAAATATAGAAATAACGGAAAAACAATATACACCTAAAGGCTACGCACTATGGCTAACAATACAGTAAATTCGATAAGGGAGGAAAACAACAAGTATCAGCAGAGAACCATGAAATAACAAAAAAAGGGCAAATAGAACACAAACTAACTCTGGAAAGGTAAATATACAACAGGGACAAGTAATGACTCAACAAATTTCATTACTTCTACACCAAGTTCATAGTCGTCTCCACGAGGTTCTGAACCTCGGACAAATCACCATTCACGGGTCCCAATATCCGAACCCTAATGCTTGGCATCTTGTGCCCTCATTCAAGTGATAACGGCACGGACGACTCCGGTGCCAATTGGGGTCATTTCCACACATATGGTAAGTACAACAAGAGAATCCATACTCGACAATAACAAGAAACTCTTAATACGATAATAGTGCTTAACTGCGTTTATGCTTGTGCAGTTGTCCTAACATGATTCAACAACCAACAAGTAGAAGGAAAGAAAAAAAACAACATGTACATTGTTTTATCACAATTTCCACATGAATAAACTCATACAGTAAGTGTTCCATTACACAATATCAACAACAAGAATGCCCCAAGTTCAACACAAGTATCACAAACAATACCTGATATACCCAACCTTGTCTCGTCACGTCACGTGTGCAATAGTAAAGTATATGCCCGCCTTGTTTCTCCACATGTGCATAATCATGTTCCCACCTTATCTCGCCACATGTGAAACCCACATATAGTATATATCCCGCCTTGCCACATCGCAAATGCATTATCAATAGAAAACACAGCACGGTAGAAACCTCGTGCAAATCTCCATATCAACAACTGCACGGTAGAAACCTCGTGCATCACAACAATCACAACGACACGATAGAAATCTCATGCATCACACAACAAGTACAACAATAACAATGACAATAATACATAAAACGGTAAATATATCAACTCAAGAACCTACGACCAAAAGAAAGGTAAAGCTAGTTCATAAGTAATAAACACAGTAAAGAATTCTAGAAATATTAAGAACAACTTAGCAAGGAAGGAAAATAGCATGTAGCAGTCGTACCTAAATGCATGGGTCAACAAGATTTCAACATGAATCTGATAACTCTATGTACGGGCAAGTAAACTAAGGTATAGTCTATCCAAACTTCCTTGAAGGTCGTGCGGTTTCGAGGGTATTCAACAATTCCACTTAAGGTCAAGAAACATGAAAATAATGACAACCTCAGCTAAGACCAAACAATTATAGGATGATATGAAGATAATTACAATTAGAGATAAGCAGATAAGAAGGCATAGCATGTCAGTGAAGGAGTAAAATCTTCAGATAAGTCAATTAGGATACAAATAGGCAATAGTACTAAATCCAAAAGTAAGAAATTCTACATTTAAGAAAATAAAGGTGAAACTAGAAATTAGAAAATTCAATCATGACAAGAACAATTCATACTCAGAGAATATAAGGACCTAAGATTCCTAAAGGATCAACTTTCAACAAATAAGTCTGAGCACGCACTCGTCACCTCGCGTACACGGACTACAATCAACATATAAGACTCAAATCCTAAGGGGTAATTCCCCTACACAAGGTTAGGCAAGATACTTGCATCAACGACGACAACCTGGTACTCTAAAATGGACTTCTCTGGTGAAAAGGCCTCCGGATGGCTCAAATCAAACTAGAACTACTTCAAAACACACATAAAATTTATAAGGAGCTATTCCGGATAAAGTTATGATCTTTACAAAAATCTAAAAATCGACCTAAAAGTTGACTGCTGGGCCCGCACCTCGGAACCTGACAAATTTTATAAAAATTCGAATACCCTTTCCAAAATGAGTTCAACTATACAAAAATTACCAAGTTCCGATATCGTCCGTCAAATCATGAAATTTCGTTTGGGAATTTCTTCAAAAGCTAGCATTTTCCCTAACTAAAAACACAATTTAAATGATAAAAATAAGGATTAAATCATGGAATATATTCAACTTACCCAATCGAATTGCTTGAAAAACCACTAAGAATTGTCAAAAACCGAGCTCTACAAGTCAAGATGTGATAAAAATGGTGTAACCCTCGATTTAGGATTATATTTTGTCTGTCAAGATTTTTTTGCGTCGCGATGGTTGAAGAAGTAATGTGACCGCGAAGAAGAAAATAGTTGCTAGCCCAAAATGTGCTACGCGATCGTGGAAGATATTATGCGATCGCGAATAAGAATATGGCCACTTCCTAATAATGCACTATGCGATCGCTAACTGATGCATGTGATCGCAGAAGAGGAGGGGGGAGGCGAGTCACCAGCTTATATGGCTGAGCTATGCGAATGCGGAAGATGGATTGCGAACGCGGAGAAGGAAAAAATCATAAGTACGTGATCGCGGTCTGCAGTATGCGATCGTGATGAAGGAAAACTGTTATCCCACCAACAAGCCTTCGTGACCGCAGCTATACCTATGTGATCGCATAAAAGGAAACACCAGAAGACAGAACAACAATTAAAAATAGGGGAAAATGACTCGTAGCCACCCGGAACACACCTGAGACCCTCAGGACCCCATCAAAACACACAAACAAGTCATATAACCTAACACGGACTCGCTCGAGGTCTCGAATCACAATAAACAATGCTGAAACAACGAATCACACCATAAATCTAACTTATGAACTTTCAAATCTTCAAACTTCTAAACTCGTGTCGAAACCTATCAATTCAACTCGGAATGACGCCAAATTTTATAGACAAGTCCCAATTGATATCCCAGAGCTGCTCCAACTCTTGGAATTGCATTCCGACCCCGATATCCCAAAAAGTCAACTGTGGTCAAACTTCTCTATTTCCCAAATTTCAAATTTTCTAACTTCCGCCGAATTGCCTCAAATTTCTCTACGGACCTCCAAATCCAATTTCGGGCGTGTGCCTAAGTCCAAAATCACCATACGGAGCTGTTGATATTACCCAAAACTCATTCCGGGGCCATTTAAACAAAAGTCAAAATTCTGGTCAAATTCCACTGCTTAAGCTTCCAAAACTGAAATCCTTCTTCCAATTCGACTCCGGATCATCCGATAATTGAATCCAACTATGCACGTAGGTCGATATACACAATGTGAAGTTGTTCAAGACCTTATGCCACCGAACGGAACTTAAATTCTCAAAACGACTGGCCGGGTCGTTACATTCTCCCCCTCTTAAAATAAACGTTCGTCCTCGAACGTACCACGATTCTCCTGGAAGTCTTCAAATCACTAAAGAACACTTCCCAACATACACCCGCGGGTGATCCCACGTCACCCCAAATTAAAATAGGATTGATGGCACCATATCAACTGCAATTTAGACTTTCTACCAACACCGATAAGCCTTATCGCCAAAACTCTCACCTTCCATTAATTTCCAAAAGACCTGATTCTAAATTCATATACGGAATCAATCACAAACAACTATAACAACTCATGCCTACAACCGCAAGGTACGACCACACAGCCTAACACACCACAAGTAGGCCCTTAAAAACACTTCTAATCACAATAGCTGCCCATAATCAACCCATCACCGGCAATTAGCCTCGTATTCGATAGAACTCTGTTTAAAACCTCCATAACACTGATAATAATTCCAGAAACATGAAGACCTCATAATTAGACAACCGAATCGTCAAGCCACAACCAACATAACACCATCGGGCACACTCCCCACAAGCTAAACACAAGAAGCACAAAATGAAAATGACTGAATATGAAAAAGGGAACACATAGGGAAACTATCAAACAAGCCTGACATGCACAACTCTCTATCAGTACTGACCCACAACCAACATAACAAGGAAAGATCACGAGGGTCCCGCCCTCAATGTAAATCACATATCGAAAATATATCATACCAATAAAAATCTCCCATAAATCCAGCTCTGCCAATAAAATCATAACGCTCACTTAACTCTCATCTCACTAGAGTATCAAATCACAGCTCGTAACCATAACACTGAGGAAAAATCACATCAAGCCTACCATGATGACAACAAGGACTCACTTCTAGTCTCACCATTCTTAATGATGAATGAAAACGACGATAGACACTAGCTACCACTTATAGAGTCTTCAGATAGGAGCAAATGTAAAAACAAAGTGCAAAGCATGAAACTCACTCATAAATGAAACAACAAATGAGGAAACTCGTCCAAGCCAGCAGAGCTATAATGAAATACAAATGGTGCTCCTATGTAACAACTCAAAACATACATGTATGATGACATCTGGTACAACGGCCTCCAGCCTACTATACGAGACACATCAACAGGACGGGCCTCCCCCTCTTGAGCGTCCTCTACTCACCTGAATACCCTATTGTGACACACCTGTCTGAATCCTGGGACAATCTCTTACCCTATGGCTGGTATCTCCAGACTCAAAGAAACCCCTCTGCTGACGTGGTTGTGGAAACTTTGCAATACGAGTACTCTAAGGCCCATGAGCACCTGAACCCTATGCGAAACCAGTAATGCAAACTGAATTGGCTGACCCACAAAACCTCTACCATCTCGTACTCTGCCTCCAAAATAAGGATCAATAGATCTCTCCGGTCTATGAGGCCTCTTCACCTCTCTGTTCTCTCTCTCATGACCCCATCTGTCCTCCCTCTCATGACCCCGCCTGACATCTCTCTCATATTCCCACCTAACATCTCTCTCATGATCCAGCATGCCCTCAACTCTGTGAGCAATCCCTACCATCCGCTGAAATGGGACATCCGACTCTAAATCCCGAGTCATGCTGAACTAAATATCACGTTTGAGCCCCAGAATAAATCTACGAACACGCTCTCTAACTGTAGCGACCAAGGTAGGTGCATGTCTGGCCAATTCACCGAACCTGACGGCATGCTCTGATACTGACATAGTGCCCTGGTGCAGCTGCTCAAACTCCACGCGCCATGCATCTCGGAGGGAACGAGGTACAAACTACCTCAAGAACATCTTTGAAAAACTAACCCCATGTAAGTGAATCTGACTCGGCCGGGCTACCCAACTCATATGCCCCCCACCACTAATAAGTCGCTCCCCTAAGCTGAAACGAGACAAAAGCTACCTTGCTCGTCTAATTAATACCCTTAGTATGAAGAATTCGGTGACATTCCTTCAGGAAACCCTGGGCATCATCTGTCGCGAATCCAATGAAGGTAGGAGGGTGGTACTTCGTGTACCTCTCAAGTCTAAGTTGTTCTTCCTCAGATGTTGCTGCCCTAATCACGGGTTGAACTGGGACCCCAGGTTGTGCTGCCATGAAACCTGGAATCTGACCAACATGGTATCGCTGCTCTAGAGTGTATGGGGCGGGAATCTAAACTCCTCCCCCAGTCTGTGAAGTAGTTGGTGCACCTGGAATCAATCCTGTCTGAATCAATGTACCAATTATACTCAGGAACTGTGCCAAGGTCTGCTGAAGTCTGGGGGTAACAACAGGCGCCTCTGGTACATGCCCCCTAACTGGAACTACTGGTGGCTCCTCAACGGCTACTCTAGTAGGTGCCCTAACTGCGGCATGTGCTTGTCGTCGACCTCTGCCTCTGCCTCTAGCGACATCTGTCTCGGGGGTAGCATCATCAGGAACCGCGGCTCATGTCTTCACCATATGTGAGAGAATGGAATGATAAATTTCAAAATTTAAGATCAATGAACTCGCACGATAGGAATAAAGGAAATGGAATTGTCCTAATAGTTTGGTAGCCTCTCGAAGACAAGTACAGACGTCTCCGTACCGATCCGCAAGACTGTACTAAACTCGCTTATGACTCGTAGCACCTATGAACCTAGAGCTCTGATACCAACTTGTCACGACCCAATTTTTCCCTCCTTTGGTATCGTGAAGGCACCTAGTCTTAAGGACAAGGTAAGCCTATTATTAACAACATCAATTATAATATAAGAATCATTTAAGTGATTTTTGAAATAAATCTCTACACATTACACATATTCCCAAAACCCGGTAAGTACAAGTCATAAGCTTTACAGAATTTACACTATAACTCCTAAAATACCATTGTTCGGAAATAAGTACAACAGTTTATGAACCAAAAATAAGACGGTGACTCTGAAACTCGCGAACGCAGAAGCGGTTTTACCTTGAGTCTCCACAACAGCAACCGCGCTACTAACAATCGATCGGCCGGCTACGCGAAACCAGGAATCTGCTAAAAAAATATGCAGAAGTGTAGTATGAGCACACCACAGCTGTGCGCAGTAAGTATCAAGACTAACCTCGGTGAAGTAGTGACGAGACTAGTAACGACACCCACTGATCTAATGAACTAAATAGTATAAATATAGAAATAATGGAAAAACAATATACACCTAAAGGCTACGCACTATGTTTAACAATACAGTAAATTCGATAAGGGAGGAAAACAACAAGTATCAGCGGAGAACCATGAAATAACATAAAAAGGGCAAATAGAATACAAATTAACTCTGAAAATGTAAATATACATCAGGTACAAGTAATGACTCTACAACTTCCACTACTTCTACATCAAGTTCGTAGCCGTCTCCACGAGGTTTCGAACCTCGAAAAAATCACCATTGACGGGTCCCAATATCCAAACCCTAATGCTTGGCATCTTGTGCCCTCATTCAAGTGATAACTGCACGGACGACTCCCCTACGAATTGGGGTCATTTCCACACATATAGTAAGTACAACAAGAGTATCCATACTCGACAACAACAAGAAACCCTTAATCCGATAACTGTGTGTATGCTTGTGCAGGTGTCCTAACATGATTCAACAACCAACAAGTATAAGGAAAGAAAAAAAAACAACACGTACATTATTTTCTCACAATTTCCACACGAATAAACTCACACAGTAAGTGTTCCATTACACAATATCAACAACAAGAATTCCCCAGGACAACACAAGTATCACAAACAATCCTTGACATAGCCCACCTTGTCTCACCACGTGTGCAATAGTAAAGTATATGCCTGCCTTATTTCTCCACACGTGCATAATCATGTTCCCACCTTGTCTCGACACATGCGCAACCCACATATAATATATATCCTGCCTTGTCATGCCGCATGTTCATTATCAATAGAAAACACGGCACGACAGAAACCTCGTTTAAATCTCCATAGCAACAACCGCACGGCAGAAACCTCGTGCATCACAACAATCACAACCGCACGACAGAAACCTCATGCATCCCACGACAAGTACAACAACAACAACAATTACAATAATACAAGAAACGGTAAATATAACAACTCAAGAACCTACCACAAGAACAAAGCTAGTTCACAAGTAATAAACACAATAAAGAATGCTAGGAATATTAAGAACAACTCAAGAAGGAAGGAAAATAGCATGTAACAGTCGTACCTAAATGCATGGGTCAACAAGAATCAACACGAATCTTATAACTCTATGTAGGGGCAAGTCAACTAAGGTATAGTCTATCCAAACATCCTTTAAGGTCGGGCGGTTTCGAGGGTATTCAACAATTCCACTTAAGGTCAAGAAACATGAAAATAATCACAACCTCAGTTAATACCAAACAATTATAGGATGATATGAAGATAATTACAATTAGATATAAGCAGTTAAGAAGGCATAGCATGACAGTAAAAGGAGTAAAATCTTCAGATAAATCAATTAGAAGTCAAATGGGCAATAGGAGTAAATCCAAAAGTAAGAAATTCTACATTTAAGCAAATATAGGTGAAACTAGAAATTAGGAAATTCAATCATGCCAAGAACAATTCATACTCGGCGAATATAAGGACCTAAGATTCCTAAAGGGCCAACATTCCACAAATAAGTCCGAGAACGCACTCATCACCTTGCGTACACGGACTACAATCAACATAGAAGACTCAAATCCTAAGGAGTATTTCCCCACACAAGGTTAGGCAAGATACTTACCTCAAAGACGACAACTTGGTACTCTAAAATGGACTTCTCGGGTGAAAAGTCCTCCGGACGGCTCAAATCTAACTAGAACAACTTCAAAACACACATAAAACTTATAAGGAACTATTCCGGATAATAATGTTTCGATCTTTACAAAAATCTAAAAATCGACCCAAAAGTCGACCCCCGGACCCGCACCTTGGAACCCTATAAATTTTATAAAATTCGAACACCCTTTCCAAAATGAGTTCAACTATATAAAAATTACCAAGTTCCGATACCATTTCGTCCCTCAAATCATGAAATTTCATTTTTGGGAATTTCTTCAAAAACCAACATTTTCCCCAACTAAAAACACAATTTAAATGACAAAAACAAGGATTAAATCATGGAATATATTCAATTCTAAGTGAGGAACACTTACCCAATCGAATTGCTTGATAAACCCACTAAGAATCGTCAAAAACCGAGCTTTACAAGTCAAGATGTGATAAAAATGGTGTAACTCTCGATTTAGGATTATATTCTGCCTGCCCAGATTTTTGTGCATCACGATCGCGGAAGAAGTAATGCGATCACGAAGAAGAAAATAGTTGTTGGCCCAAAATATGCTACGCGATCACGGAAAGGATTATGTGATCGCGAAGAAGTAAATGGCCACTGCCTAAAAATGCACTACACTATCGCGAACTGATGCATGCGATCGCAGAAGAGGAAAGGGGGGGGGGGGGCGAGTCACCAGCTGGTGAGGTTGAGTTATGCGAACGCGGGAGATGGACTGCGAACACGGAGAAGGCAAAAAACATAAGTACGTGATCACGGTCTGCTGTATGCGATCGTGATGAAGGAAAACTGTTAGTCCACCAACAAGCCTTCGCGATCGCGGCTATACCTATGCGATCACATAGAAGGAAACACCAGAAGACAGAACAACAGTTCAAAATAGGGAGAAAATGACCCGGAACACACCCAAGAACCCCGGGACCCCGTCTAAACACACAGACAAGTCATATAACCTAACACGGAATTTCTCGATGTCTCGTATCACATTAAACAACGCCGAAACGACGAATCACACCCTAAATCAAACTTATGAACTTTAAAATCTTCAAACTTCTAAACTCGTGCCGAAACCTATCAATTCAACCCGTAATGATGCCAAATTTTGCAGAAAAGTCCCAATTGATATCCCAGAGCTGATCCAACTCTAAATCTCATTCCGACCCTGATATCCCAAAAAGTTAATTATGGTCAAACTTCTCCATTTCCCAAACTTCAAATTTTCCAACTTGCGCCGAATTGCCTCAAATTTTTCTACGGATCTCCAAATCAAAATCTGGACGTGCGCCTAAGTCCAAAATCACCTTACAGAGCTGTTGACATTACCTAATACTTATTTCGGGGCTATTTACACAAAAGTCAAAATTTTGGTCAAATTCCACCGCTTAAGCTTCCAAAACTGAAATCCTTCTTCCAATTCGACTCTGGATCATCCGGTAACTGAATCCAACCATGCGCCCAGGTCGATATACACAATGTGAAGTTGTTCAAGACCTTATGCCATCGAACGGAGCTTAAATTCTCAAAACAATCGGCCGGATCGTTACATGAAGTCTCTGAATAACCTGATCAGGTGTACAGGCAGCAGGGGTCTGAGTACCTTCCCCGACCGTAGAAGTAGCGGTTGTAGAAGAAACAACGACCGCCTGTTCAAGACTGGTGCACATGGTCAAAATCTGAGCCAAGGTCTCTCGAAGACTCGGAATCACAATAGGAATTGTTGGTGCCTGAGCAGGTCCTACTGGAACATATGCGGTTGGGACCTGATCTGGAATAACTGGAGGGTCCACAGGTACTGTCTCGACTGCTGCGGGGGCTGCACCCCTCCCTCTACCACGGCCTCGACCGCGGCCTCGGCCTCTCACGGGCCCAACTGGTGTCTGGTCACCCTGATTGGTAGCACGTGTCCTTACCATCTGTGTGAGAATGAAACAGTAGAAGTTTAGTCACCCGAAGTAATGGATTCGCACGACAAGAATTCAAGAATGTGAGATTTTTCCTAAGGGTTTCACAGCCTCTCGAAGATAAGTAGAGACGTCTCCGTACCGATCCGCAAGACTCTACTAAACCTGCTCATGACTCGTGAGACCTATGTAACCTAGGGTCTGATACCAACTTGTCACGACCCAAAAACCCAACCCGGTCGTGATGGCGCCTATCGTGGAACTAGGCAAGCCTACACACTTAACCAAATCGTCTTTTATCATAAAAATATTTAAAAATTGACCTTTTTCCATCAGAGAGACCGAAATAAAGGATAAAATCAATTCCAAAATACTGTAGAAAAAGAGAAATCCCAAAATTCTGGTGTCACTAAGTCATGAGCCATACTACAATTGTGCCAAAACACATCAAGACAAACAATTGTCTGAGAAATAACTAACAAAATACACAAAGGAAGACGGAAGGAGAAAGGCGGGTCTGCGATCGCCAAGCAGCTACCTCGCTCTCTCCAAAGATGAACCATAGCAAAGATCAGCTGGCACTATCATGGTCTGAGATACCTGAATCTGCACACAAGGTGCAGGGGCTAACGTGAGTACACCAACTCAGTAAGTAACAATTCCAAACTATGGGCTAAAAGGTAGTGACAGACTAAACCTCCACATTTATAACATAACCAATGTACAGAAATTTAGGCATGCTTTCAGTTAACTAGACAGTTCAAGGTGATAAAACAAGTACAGTTCTGAATAGTTTAACATAGATAACTCAATGTATTATACATGCCAATACATCAACAGTATGAAATGCACAATGTGCTCCCACTCTCAAATACTCGTCCACTCAGTATTGTATATGGCTCGCATGGCCCAGGGAAGATCCATCCCAAAACATATATACACATCAGACAGAAGTCACTCAGTACTGAGGAAGGTCGATCCATCCCTACGGAGAAGATCCATCTCTAGATAATGATATGCCTCACAACCGCTCGGTACTGTATATGGCTCAACAACCCAGGGAAGACTCATCCCAGAATAAGTATATACATCACTAACATAGTCGCTCAGTACCGAGGGAACAGGCCAATCCAGCCTCATGGAGATGATCCATCTCCAAATATACACACTTCGGACAAGATCCATCTCCAGGGAAGATCCATCCCTCAAATATCGTTGCGCTCACTAGGGGTGTGTTACAGACTCCGGAGGGTCTCCTACAACCCAAGTGCTATCATAAGCCAGATCCAGGCATAATCAATATAACATGATGCGGTGTGCACCCCGATCCCATATTTGTCACTCAATATCAGGCTCTCGGCCTCACTCAGTCATCACTCTCCAGTCTCGCTCACATGGGCTCACAATGCATGAACTAGCCGGAATCAATGATATAATGTGCAAAATCAACAATTACCGAGACTGAGACATGATATGATTTGCTATGATAGGACTGAGTATATAATATCAATGAAACACATGATATGGTAGCAATAAATGAACACTCAGGTCTCAACAATATCGGCGTGAAGCCTTAATATAATACCTAGCATGACTTCTAGCATGATTGCATTAAGACAACCGCTCGGGTCTCAAATATCGGCGTGAAGTCTTAAAATAGTACTTAGCATGATTTCTAGCATGTTTACATTAATCACATTGATAGAAGCACCGATATCAATCAATAAAGAACTACTAAATGGTGCCATGGAATGAACTAGGTCACAAGTCTCACGGTGCACGCCTGAACGCCCGTCACTTGGCATGTGGGTCACCAAATTCTAACCACATAACACGTAGTTCGGGGTTTCGAACCCTCATAACCAAGTTTAGAAGTGTTACTTACCTCAATCAAGCGAAAACTCTACGCCACAATGCCCTTGTCGCTCGACTAAGCCACAAATCGCCCAAAATATAACCAAAATCAGTATTATGTCATTAATATATGCTAAAGGAACGTAACCCACATCAAAATTATCAATTTACATCACAAATCCCGAAATTGGCCAAATCCGACCCGGGGGCCCTCGTTTCGGAATCCGACAAAATTTACAAAACTGAAATGCCCATTCACTCACGAGTCTATACATACCAAATTCATCAAAATCCGATCACATCTGACCCCTCAAATCCCCAAATCAAACCTTCAATTTTCCAAGCTCTAACCCCTCAATTTTACCATTAAATCACACAAATTTTACCTTGAATCCCTCTTCAAAATCCCTCAAAAAGCTCCAAACCCGTCTTCAAAAATGGTGGAAAATAAGAAAATTTACGAAGGTAACCTTTTATAGGTTCTGCCCAGCACTTTCTCCTTCTGCGGAAATTATCTCGCACCTGCAGACCGCTTCTGCGCCCAAAATCTGCACCTCCGAAAATGACTTAAGTCCTCAGGCACCGCACCTGAGGCCCAGGTATCGCACATGCGGGATCGCAGATGCAGTCCAGACCTCTGCTCTTGCGAGCAATGCTGCTTCTGCGGTCCTCGGGGCCTCGACAGATAACAGCAGCTTCAGCTGCAACTCCAAATTTTCCAACCCTCCGATAACCATTTGAAATCATCTCGAGGCCCTCGGGGCCTCGACCAAACCTACCAACAAGTCACATATCATTATTCAAACTTAGTCGAACCTTCGGAACACTCAAAACAACATCAAATTACCAAATTAACCTGAATTCAAGCCTAAGGATTCCTAAACTTCTGAAATCCACCAACGATGTCGAAACCAACCAAATCACGTTCGAATGACCTGAAAATTTGCACACACATCCGAAACGACAGTATGAACCTATTCCAACTTCCAGAATTCATTCCAAACCTGATAGCTAATTTTCCATTGCCGACCGGAAATCGCCAAAAATCCAATTTCGCCAAGTCAAGCCTAATTCTATCCTGGACCTCCAAATAACATTCTGAACATGCTCCTAAGTCCCAAATCACCTAACGAAGCTTTCTAAACCATACAAAAACATTCTGAGATCATTTACTTATAATTCAATTCTCGATTGACTTTTCCACTAAATAACCAAACTTAATAGACTAAGTATCTCGTTCCTTTCTGAAAAATCACTCCGAACCCGAGCCAACATACCCGACACCATATAATAGAGCTGAACAACAAATGATGAAGCAGAAATGAGGGAAAACGGGGCTAAACTCTCGGAACAACCGGCCGGGTCGTTATAGTGCCTCAGCGAACACAAATTCGGTAGAAAATCACACTTATTGTTGCTTTCTTTGAAGTTAAAACAATGCAGAAGAAAGGAGGAGAACTCATAAAATCGTATGGAAAATCTAAGAGAATGGACTGGTATTTATAGCCAATGTTGAACTCAAAACTGAAGAGGTGCAACTCTTAAGAATGGTTGTTTATGTAAAATGGACATAGCATAAATGCCGTAACATAAACGGCTATTTACGCAATAATAAACTGGGAATACAAGAGGGAGGTTAATTTTCAGTTACAAAACCGAAAAACGGAAAACGGATAACGAATAAACGTTTAATATTCCGTTGGATTTAATATTAATATTCATTACATTTAATATTAATATTTTTTTATTAAAACGAATACTTAAAACATTTCTGTTAGTATTACTATTAACAAATAAATTTGGTCTAAAAAATTAACCAATCAATCATTTGACCGAATCCGAAGCAGAACCCGAGCCGAGCGACGACGACGGCGGCGCGAAGCTTGATTTCTTCTCAACTCTTTAAGAGCTAGAAGAAGAGCAATTGTATATATATATATACCCATCAAAAATATTTTCCTCTTCCAATATGGGATAACATCCCTTTGTCGAGGAGGGAAACTCAAATATTTTATTTTTCCTCCATTTCCATTCACCCTTGTTGGTCGAAATCCCAATGCACACGCAAGTGTACGTGGTCGACAAGTAATATAGGATTAA
>MDKI01253809.1:0-22456 GCA_005239505.1 Nicotiana paniculata
TGAAAAAAAAGTTCTTTTTGGAGAGAGGGGCGGGGTGGGCGAGAGAAGGGGAGGGTTTGGGGTTAGATGTGATAGTAGGTGGAGTTTTTGAAAAATGTTTTCCTAACTTTTACTAGGAAAGTCATTTTCCTTCAATTTCAGGAAAATGTGATATATAGAAAAACACTTTTCAAACTATTTTGTGCAACCAAACAGTGAAAAATGAGAAAACATATACGGAAAATGTTTTCTATCATACCGAACACACCCTAATGCTAATATATATGTTGAAAAAGAAAGGAGGAAAGGTGAGAGTGAGACGCTAGGTTTTTTTGTAGGATGAGACAGTGAGCCCGAACTTTGACACCCAATTTGATTCAGAAAAGAATGCAAGTAAACTCTTTCTTCAGTAGATACTTCTAGAGCAAACGCAAGTGAAAAACTGTCTTCTACAAGAGCAATTACATTGTTCCTAATAAAAAATAGTACAACGGGTGGACCAGCAGAATGACATCCCAACATGTTAATCGCTTCGTGTCAGTTTTCAGGGGAACACTGCAACTGCCTCTTAATTTGCTAACAATTTCTGTCGATCACCATGAGGCCAAAATCTTGGGACTTCAATAATTAGATCCCCGCAATTGTTGGTTCTCAAATGGTAGTTCGATAGGCGCTGCATTGCCATAGAATTCTTCCAGGTTGTAGTACTCACGCTGCTGAGGAAGAAATATATGAACAACAACATCACCTGTAATTAAGATAGACATGAAGTGACATATCAGTAACAATAATAGTTATAATACTTTTCAAGGCATACTACATGGTTACTGCAAGTGTCAAATAGTAGCACTGCGATTACATCATAAATATAAGCAGTTTTCATTGTCTGTTGTTGCTATAATTTCCTTTTACAAAAATGATCAAAATACTGTAGAGGATAACACTAAAGCCAAGCGGAAATGATAAAGCCTGATCTCTGTATAGACTTCAAACACAATTTTAATTTAGTGAAAATACATTAAGCTAGCAGGGATATCAAAGGATACATGATATATAGCACCGCCACCGCCTTCTCAAAACAAAACACTCAAACTCCAGTTTTTAGAGTTTTGGAGATAATATGCTCTATGAGCCTGACTATAACAGGTTTGGTCCTAGGGATGGCTAGCCCAAGTTGAAACCAGAAGTTCACCTTATACACTAAACTGAGTTTTGATAAGCACTAACTCCTTCTCTCTTGTATGAGACAGAGATCTCCGTGATTTGAACCTTTAAACACCTTTCCCCATTCCCCCTAGTAATACTGAATTATTTGCAAGCTCATTTAACCTTGTAACAGTTCAAGCACTATATTTGAGTAACTTATGTCGGACAATTTAAAGCACTAGAGACACCAGTAAGTAATCGCAGAAATGGGTTACTGCCTGCTAGTCCTAATGTTCAGAACAATATTGTCTCATAACTGTACTTGTTTATGTATGAAATGAAAAAACAGTGGTGAGTGAAGAATGAGACAACAGCTGAATCAAATTCAGTACTGAAATTCTTCAGCTGTGATACAGAATAATGGCAGGATCATTAAAGTGCCATAAAACTATTTACCAAAGTCTAGTAGCGTCCACGAGTTGGGTTTTGAATCTCCAGATGCAACTCTTCCATATTTTACCTCAGCCATATCTCTGATTCTGGTCCTTTATGACAAAATTTGGATAAATTCAGAATTTCATAGAGCCATCCTCTTCGTTTATTTACTCATTTGTGGTTATTTTATGCTGCTGTTGGTTAATAATATCAAATAAAAAAACACTCAAGATATGATATCATACCCAATGGCATCAATCTGTGGGCGAGAGAATGCAGTAGCAATAATGAAAAACCGAGTCCAATATACTAGAGGCTTGACAAAGAGAACCTTTATATCTCCAGCCTTCACATCACTTGCAACTTTAGCCACAGCCATTGCAACTGCACAGAGGGAATAGCACTGTCATCAAAATCTGTGTAAAGTCAATCATTACATTCATTCTCAGATTCTAGAGCGCCGGTTTCCTTTAGTCATTTGATAATGTTCTTGTTAAGCAGGACAGGAATAAGTCACCAATGAAGCGAAAAGAACAGGGAAAAGGCAGCAGGAAATGCCAGAGTAGATACATGTTTATCGCATACACGAGTCAATATAAACCAAAAAAGGAATAGAAAGCAAGACAGGTATAAGGATTCTGAAAATTGAGATCGCAAAGAATACGAGGCCAAAAGCAGCAGTATGTTTAATACCTAGCAGTAGCGAGAACAAAGGATGTGTTGTAATTTCTCGTTTAAGGATTACTTCAATGAATATTATGAATTTCAGGTAGGGCCAGCGACGAGGGGAAAAGCTTGGTTTAGCACACACCTCAAAAGAACATCGATCTCTTCTCCTTTCTTTATTCTCAATTTTCTCTCCTTTTTTCTTCTCAAAGCACCATATTGTGACCAATTTGAGAGTAGTAAAACTTGGTTTCCTTTTTGGATCTTTATGATTATGTCTTGTATAATTTTATGTTATGATGATGACATTCAATAGTGCAGGTCAACACCAATATAAACTAAGCAACGTTGGCAGTAAACATCACCAAAACAAGCCAAACTTATAATAAGCAAAAAACTGTGAACCAAATTACAATTTAATATACTACCTTAGGATTAGTCTATAATAAAACTTAGAATTATACTAGAGAGATCTAATAAAAAAAATACTGTCTAAAAAACCTTAAGCCAATACTACTTTTAGATTGAAACGGAAGTCCATGAACATTTTAATACATGGAGCTCCTTCACATAAAGATATGGAAGATGTTCGTGTCAATTCTCAGTAAGATTTTGGAGGAAGAACAAATGCACGTATGTGATTGGTCAAACAAGTAAAATGAATAGTTTTTAAACTAGAGGGGGCTCTCAAGCCTATTATTCACTATAGGGAGGTACAGTGCAAGTTCAGCAATCATAGGGTGAATACACTTCTTCCTAAAGAAGATAATAAATTAATAAAAACAAGAAAAGAAATATGAGTTATGAAACTAAAGTTGGCCAGAACATTCTTCAATATTCTCAAAACATGACGCAGCAACAAGATAAAACCAATCGATGTTCCTCAGATAAAACTATAGCCTAAGAATTTCAAGCTGCTTCAGCAACATGAAAAGTAAAACTATAAGCTAAGAGGTTCAAGCTGCTTCGGCAACACAAAAAGTTACTATTTTAAGTAAATTTAAAGCAACTTACAAGATAGGCTTTCAGCATCATCATCAACCTCCTCAGTTGCAGGTTTTTGGTTATTTCTTCTGTAGACAACTTTCCCATGTTTCTTTAGGAGATCATCAAACATGTCATCTGTATCTTCACTTACATCCTGTACCAAAAGTATTCATGTTAGCTGCAGCATCAAGCAGAAACATTATCACATACATTCATAATGAAACACAGAAGAAAACACATGTAGCAAACTCAAGAACGGACTTATGAACTAAAAAGGGCAGCCCGGTGCATAAAGCATCCCACATTCACACAGGGTCAGGGAGAAGGCCGCACCCCAAGGGGTGTGATATAGGCAGCCTACCCTAACACAAGCATTAGTGTCTGATTCCACTACTTGAACACATGACCTATAGGCCACAGAGACAACTTTACTGTTGCTCCAACGCTCTCCTTCAAATCTATTGATGAAGATGCGGGGGATCGAACCCCGTGCCTCTCGCATTCAGATCTATTGGTAATTGTTCAATTTCCTTAACAACTTTTTTTCCCCAAAAAGTTAGAGTATTAATTATATCTTTTTACCCAGTTAGCTCACTTTTATAGGGACTTTCTGAATACAACTATGCAACAGGACCAAATAAGGGCAAGGACGACATCACCACAGATTTTCCAAAATCAATGTCACTGGAAGGGACAGTGAAGTTGGATTTTAGGGACTAGACTATAATCTGAATTTCACATACAGTTAATTCTTTCCTGTTTCTTTTTGGAAAGGTAGGGTCCAAAATAAAGAAATTTGGAAGTTGCAAACTCAAGCTTATCCTTTAACTTAGCTCGCAGATCCAACAATTGAGAACAATAAAAATGAGATTGCTAATTAGCAGGTCCTGTGTAAAATTCAGATATTTTGTGTTAATTTACAATAATACGTTCTAAAACCCCAAAAGGCTAATTGCTCTACAAAATGCAACAACTACGACTTCAGTTAAAACAACAAGAACAAAAACCACAGCACAAATAACTGCACCTCAGTACCAAATAAATTGGGCGGCCATATGAATCCTTACTTACTCCATTTAAATTATCCCATGCCAATATTATACAAATACAACAAAAAGAAGAAAAAAACAAACAGCACGGGTAACTTTAGAAAAGTGCAAATAGTGGAGTAGCTTCACATAGAAGAAAAAAGGAGAAAGCTGGAAGCTTTAGGCTTAGGGAATACCGAGCCAATAGCCATCCTAGAAAATTCTGTAGAGCTGTTTCTGCCCAAGTCGTAATCTTTAGAAGAAAATGGGACATAATTGCAAGAATTCAGTGTTAAAGAATGAAGTTTTCTGGGGTTGGCAGCAAACTTAGCTTCCGTACGACCGCCGGAGACCAAGATTCCGGTGGAAGGAGTGCAGGGAAGAGGGTGAGTGCAGGAGTGTACTTCCATTTTCAATATATGGGGTTCGTTATTGCAACATTAGAAGATGAGAAATGGGAAGAGGATTATATGAGAGTGTTGCTTGTACCAAAAATAACCTCTCTCGTTTGTCCCAGTTTCGTCCTATTCTGGATAAGATTTTTGGACATAATATCTTTTTCTTGTACACTTCTTTTTCATCCTACATATGTAACTAGTAAGGGTAACCCATGCTGCGCATGGCCCAAATAACACCATATTTAGGGGACGCTTATGTAAATAGTCGTCCATATTTGTGATTTATTTTTTTAGCAATATACATAGTTTATATATAGAATATACGGAATGATTCACATATCTATATTTATATTATTATTATAAAAGCATGAATACAATATCGGTTTACAAAAATAACATTATAATATTAAGCTTAATAACTCATAATAAAAGGACATAATCGAAATTCTAGATATTAATCTTATAATCCTATTAGCTTTAGGACATAATACTACACGTTAGAAATCATATTATTATAATTACTTTTCGGCGGTCTAATTCATATAAAATTGAACAAGTAAATACCGTTAGTCATGTAATCCTTTTACTTTTAGGATATACTTCTTAAAAATTATTATTGCTAATTTAATTTGAAAACGTATTATAATGTCCTATTACTAACTTAATTTGAGAATGTATTATATTGTCCAAATCCATTTAGAAAAAGGAGAGACTATATTATTTTAAAAGCATATATACAATATTAATATACCAAAATAACCCTAAAATATTAAATAAAAAAACTCATAGGGAAAAGACATGACTGCAATAACTTATTTTTTGGACTGCAATACCTTCTATGCTAATTTTTAATATTTAAGATTTCAAAATTAATAATTTTTTCCATTAAATTCTTATTAAAAATATGTAGGAATGTTTAATGAAATAAATTTTATCACAATTCTTTGTATTGGTAATGTCCAATACCAAAAAAAAAAAGTAATATTAAATGGACTGCATAAAGAGTTGACATCGATAAAAAAAATCCCATAATAATATATTTTTATATTATATTTAAACTATTTTCCTACTCAAATAATATTATTTTATTAAATTTTTCATGTAATATTAAAAAAACTCAATTATTAAACAACAATTAAGAATATAAATGTGTGAGAAAGAGAAAAAAATAATTGATAAGAGTCAATACCACTAATGATTCTACAGACATAAATACTTAAAAGTTAAATGTCAGATCAATCTTTTACTCTTTGAAAATAAAATTCATGGTAAATAAAATTATAATTAAGATTAAATATTTAAAACAAGATGAACTAATATTAAGATCTGAATCAACATAGAATAAATTATTTTTTATGTTAAAATTAAAATAATTAAATCTTTTAATTAATTATTTAGCAAGAGAATCTAATTCAATTATTTTTTAAATTCATCACATGAGTAAACTTTTTATTCAAGTTTAAAAAAATCTAAGGATATATAAATTTATTCCATAAAAAGAGAGTTAGAACACAAAGTAAAAATGCTAATATACTATTAAGAATCAAAATGCTATACAAGTGTCTGAGGAAGCACAATCAAAGCTAAATCCTAAATAAGAACAAGCTTTAAAGACTACATTTTAAGGAGTCGACTCTGCTATAACGAGATTATTCTTTGTAGATGCCTCCGGCGGAATCATAATAATATTGCTATGTCATGCATTACTTGCAAATATCATATCAAGAGGCATGACATTGTTAGAAATAAAAGTAAGTGGTGTACCAACAACGATTTTATTATGAGGCCACCCATTTTAGATTTGGTATACCTCTTCAAACAACTTAAGTAAACATCACAAATATTTCAAGGCAGAGAAATGGTGCTAAATTTATAAGGAAAGCAAAATTAATAATATAGTATGAAGCACTTATGTTTAAGTGTCAAATGGAGTTTTAGAGATATATTGGATATTAATGAACTATTTGATGAAAAATTAATAGTTTAAGAGGTAATTTATGTCAAGTACTATTATTAATTCCAAAATCGACAAAGTTATACTTCTGATCTCAAATGATAAAGATTCAACTGACAAGAAATATAAAGTAAGAACAAATCCAGTATTCAGTGTCTTCTTGCTTCGTGTTGGAAACGAATAAGAGCATCTAATAAAAGATGATTTGATTTTTCCTGAACACTTGGTTATCAATCCCAATGGTAATAGTATGCATCTAATAAGAGAAATATTTCTATCATTAGTTTAAAACGTAATTTGTGCAAATCGCATGATATAGTTAAAAAGAAATGTTAACTAGCATAAATGAATATGTTGATCCACTACATAAAAGGTTGATTGCAAAATTTTATAAGAAAACAAAATATTTTTCTATTTTTGTCTCAGCAGAAAATGATACCAAGAATTACAACCAAGAAGAATATTTAAATACTTTAATACCAAACGGCCTCTACCATACCTGTTTGTTGTCAAGTTTATTATTTCTTACGTATGTTAGTGTCACCGTATATATAATAGACTAAGTTGATCTTCCATTGTATATAGGTTGAATTTGAAGAAAAATATGTTTGTCATGCTACAGAAAAACTTAATACACCGATTAGCTTATATGATATCACACAAATGGTATATAGAAGTTTTGAAATAACGTCATATATGCAAAAACTATAATACCGGTCAATGTGTTTCTAAGTATATTCTTATCTCTGAATTCAACTTTCGTCTTTCGAAACGAAGGAATATCCTTTTAAGTTTGTGTGAGAGTAATTTTTAGTATGTTTATGTTTTGCAAATATAATAAATAAAGCACAAGAATAAACATCCTAAATATTGGACTATATTTACCGCCATATATTTTCTTGCACGAATAACTGTATGTTGCACTTTCAAGAGGGATATTGTGACGCCCCAAAGGGGTCATCTTATGAATTAAGACACTATTTTGGGCTCATTAGCCTTAAAAAATAAATTTTATTTACTTCAATTTGCGTGCGCTGTCCGGACGTGAAACCGGAAAGCTTTTACGTGAAAATATGAGAAATAATAATTTTGGGAATTAAAATTTGGTTTTTAGTTGACTTTTTAAACATTTTGAGTAAACGGACCCGAATCTGTGTTGCGACGATCTTGGGAGGTCCGCAGTAAAATATGGGACTTGGGTGTATGCCTGGAATTGAATTCCGAGGTCCTAGCTCTAGAAAATAATTTTTGAAGAAAATTGTTGTGCTGGTTTTTAAAGTAAATAAAGAAGTGAATTAATGTTTGAACTCATTAGTATCGGGCCCGTATTTTGGTTCCGTATCCCGGTACATGTTTGTTATGATATTTAAGTCCTATCTGTGAAATTTTGGTGAGAATCGGAATTGATTTGATGTGATTTGGATGTTCGGATGAGAAAACAGTGGAATTGAAGTGTTCTTGAGAAAATCATGAGCTTTGAGGTTAAATTCGTAGTTTTTATGTTATTTTGATGATTTGATCGCACGAGCAAGTCTGTATGATGTTCTTAGACTTGCGTGCATATTTGGTTTGGAGCCCCGAGGGCTCGAGTGAGTTTTGGGTAGGCTACGGAGTGTTTAGACTTAGAAAATCTCAGTTGTGCATCTGGTGTCTGTCACCAGGCCTATGATCTCGCAATTGCGAGATCAGGCTTCGCAATTGTGAAGTCTGCAGACCTGGGAAATGCGATGATTTTGTCGTAAATGCGAAAAAGTCCTGGGAAGGCCAACCTCGCAAATGCGACGCACTGGCCAAAATTGCGAAGGCCTCCATATGTCGCAAATGCGACATTTTTGTTGCAAATGTGACATTTTTGTCGTAAATGCGAAGGCATGAGGATTTCCATAGGGTTCGCAATTGCGAATCCCTGATCGCAATTGCGATAACTACAGCCTGTTAAGTGGGATTTTAGGATTTTCATCCATTTTTCAATTCTATGAAACCCTAAACCTCCATAGGCGATTTTCCAAGACCCAAACTTCTCCAAATCATTGGTAAGTGATATCTAACTAATTCCTGTAAATCTTTAACAACTTTTTAAAAGATTTCATCATAGAATCTAGAGTTTTCATGGTAAAAATTGGTATTTTTGGGTAGAACTTAGGAATTTCAAAATTTGGGAATTTAGACCTCGAATTGAGGTCGGATTCCAAAACCAATTGTATATCCGGGCTTGGGGGAGAATGGGTAAACGAGTTTTGGTCTGAACCTCGAGTTTAGCCCAAGCAGGCCCGGGGTTGATTTTTGTCTTTTGATAGGAAAACATATGAGAACCATGATTTTTCGTTAAAGTTAATGCCTTTAGCAATAATTAATGATATTAAACCAATTGTGATTAGATTCGAGTGGGTCAGAGGCAAATTATAAAGGAAAAGTTGTGCTTGAGCAGTGAATTGCTTGTGAAATTGAGGTAAGTGTTTGGTTTAACCTTGACTTGAGGGAATAGGAATCCCCAACTTAAATGTTATGTGGAATTGCATGTGAGTGGTGTATAGGTGAGGTGACGAGTATCTATGCACCACAAAATTATCTGTTGAACATGATCCCTTCCCCGTTTCCAATTTATTTGATCCCTGGCTTAATTTTTTATGATCATTGATGCCCCCATGTCTACTTGTTTTCGTCAATTTGTTGCGAAGTATTGTCTCAAGTATTTTGGAAGTGTTGGTTGTTCCCTTGGCTTCATTGTGATACATAAAAGGGTGAGCTGGTTGACAGTGTTCTACGATATATATATTCCGGTTGGTTTCATTGAAAAATGATAATTGATGAAGTTTATGAATAGTACAGCTTTATCTGTGCAATTTCTAAGACATAAATATTGTGAAAGGCTTTGACATAAATTGTGAAATCTTTTTATAAATAAAGAGATGTGAATGTCTGGTGGGAGTGGGTTCCGCGCCGCAACAAGGAGCGATAAGGGTGGGATCGGGTTGCACGCCGCTACAAGAGAAATAATGGTGATATATATAGGGAGGAGAAATAAGGGTGGACATGTGGGAGCAGGTTGCGCGCCGCAACAAGGAGCAATAAGGGATGATATACATGTTTTACTAATTTTTAAACATAAATACTGGAATACTCACTATTTTATTGTTGTCATTTCATATTCTGCACTTACGGTTATTTTAAATTGAAACTTGGGAATTTTCGTGAGGATTGGTCATAGCTGAGATCTGGAAAAGTTAACTGAGTTGTTTTATTTATTTGTTGCAAGTACTGTTTAATTTGTTATTATTCTCTTCTTGCTTTATTATACATTATATCCGGGTTAGGTTATAAATGCCCCGCCGTAGCCTCGTCACTACTTCATCGAGGTTAGGCTCGGCATTTACCAGTACATGGGGTCGGTTGTACTGATATTGCACTTCTTGTGCAGATCAAGGTACCAGCCAGAGCTAGGTGAAAGTAGTAGCTGATATTATTCGCACGGAGACACGAGGTAGATCTGCTGGCGTCCGCAGATTCCTGGAGTCTTCCCTTTATTATTTAGATTGCTGTTTTATTTTATTCAAAATAGAGATATATTTCTTTCAGCCAAATACTTGTAGTATTCTTTAGTAGTTCCTGAATGGTGACACCAGACCCTGGGTAGTTATATAGTTAGTATTAGTTCGTGGTTCGTTTCATCTTATTGAATACTATTTCTGATTGCATTTATGGGAAAGTATTAGATTTCCTTTTTATTCTAAATTATTCTATTTTGTTTAAGTAAACTTTTAAAAGAAAAGGTTAGATAAGTTCTAACATTGGCTTGCCTAGAAAGTATGATGTTAGGCACCATCACGATCCCGAAGGTTGGGAATTTGGGCCGTGACAAGTTGGTATCAGAGCACTAGGTTGCCTAGGTCTCACAATTCACGAACAAGCTTAATAGAGTCTGAAGGATCGGTACAGAGACGTCTGTACTTATCTATGAAGTTAGGAACAAACTCATTTTATTTCTACTCTATCATGTGATTCTTGTGATCTCTAATACTGATTGAACTCTTCTATTCTCTCGCAGATGGCGAGAACACGTGCTTCCTCTTCCACTTACCAACAATCCAGTCCTCCAGCAGCAGCAACAACTCCTACTAGGGGCAGAGGCCAAGGAAGGGGCAGGACTCAACCTATTGCTCAGACAGCAGCCCCAGCTGCGGAGCCCCAGATAGAGATTGATGAGGGGGCTCCAGCTCAGACCGTTCCAGCGGGACCAGCTCAGGTCCCAAAGGGGTTTATTGCTACCCCGGTGCTTCAGGACGCTTTGGTCCAATTAGTGGGCATTATGGAGAGTGTAGCCCAGACTGGTGCACTCCCAGTGGCAGCAGCCGTATCTCAGGCTGGAGCAGGGGCCCAGACTCCTGCTACCCACACTCCTGATCAGACTACTCCACAGATTCAGATCCCAACAGCCAATCCAGCTGGGGTAGTTCATCCAGTTGCTTCAACACCGCTTGTTGATGGAGAAACTATGTCCTCCGATGCTTTGTGGAGACTGGGCATGTTTATCAAGATTTTCCATGTTCATTTCAGTGGTGCTACTTAAGAGGATCCTCAAGAATATCTTGATAGTTGTCATGAGGTTCTTCGGAACATGGGTATTTTGGAGACCAATGGGTTCGACTTTGCCTCTTTTCAGATGACCGGTTTCGCCAAGAAATGG
This sequence comes from Nicotiana paniculata, assembly GCA_005239505.1. NCBI lineage: Eukaryota > Viridiplantae > Streptophyta > Magnoliopsida > Solanales > Solanaceae > Nicotiana > Nicotiana paniculata. The sequence continues at coordinate 11,278 of MDKI01253809.1, forward strand.
TGGAGGGATTATTTGTTGACTAGACCAGTTGGGTCACCTGCTCTGACTTGAGATCAGTTTTCGCATCTTTTTTTGGAGAAGTTTCTGCCTATCACTAATAGAGAGGAGCGCCGCCGTCAGTTTGAACGTCTTCAGCAGGGCAGCATGACTATCACCCAGTATGAGACTCGCTTCATGGATTTGGCCTAACATGCTATTCTTTTGTTACCCACACACAGAGAGAGAGAGAGAGAGAGATAGGGTCAGGAGATTTATTAAGGGCCTTGCTCAGCCAATCAGATTACAGATGGCTAAGGAGACCGGGAGCGAGTTTTCCTTTCAGGATGCGGCCAATGTGGCCAGGGGGGTTGAGATGGTTCTTGGACTGGGAGGTCAGGGTTTGGACAAGAGACCTCGCCATTCTTGTGGATTCAGCGGTGCCTCGTTTGGAGGCGGGGGTACTCAAGGTAGAGGCCATTCTTCCAGGCTATTTCATTCAGCACTTCAGACATTCCATGGTGCCTCAGGTGGTCATGGATCTTACTTGCCTTATTCTAATCAACCATCCCCTATCAGAGCCCTTCTCTTCAGAGTTATTATCGTGGTCAGCCGGCTCGTCAGGATCCGCCTCAGTATCAGGATGGGTGTTATGAATGTGGTGAGTACGGGCATATTGGAGATCTTTTCCGAGATTTTTGGGTAATCAACCTCAGGATCAGAGTTCTCGTGCTATAGTTCTGGCAGCAGCTGCAGCACCACCTACCCAGCCATCCTGGGGTAGGGGTCAGGTAACCAGAGGTAGGGGCCAGATTGTTGGAGGTGGAGGTCAGGCCGCTAGAGGTGGGAGCCAGCCCACTAGAGGTGTAGGTCCGCCTATTAGAGGTCCTCCAGAGACATAGTTCAGGGTGGTGGGGCCTAGCCCTGATTGTATGCATTTCCAGCTAGACCCGAGGCGGAATCCTTCGATGCCGTTATCACAGGTACCATTTCAGTTTGCAATAGAGATGCTTCAATTTTGTTCAATCCGGGGTCTAGTTATTCTTATGTATCATTTTATTTTGCTTCTTATTTGGTTGTGCCCCGCGATTCCTTGAGTGTCCCTATTTATGTGTCTACGCCCGTAGGGGATGCTATTGTTGTAGATCGTGTGTATCGTTCGTGTGTAGTCGTTATTGAGGGTCTTGAAACTAGTGTAGAACTTTTGATTCTTGACATGGTCGATTTTGACGTCATATTGGGAATGGATTGGCTATCGCCTTATTATGCCATCTTGGACTGTCACGCCAAGACAATTATGTTAGCCTTGCCAGGGTTGCCTTGATTAGAATGGAAAGGGACTCCTGGTCATTTTTCCAACATAGTGATTTCTTATGCCAAGGATCGCCGCATGGTTGAGAAGGGATGCTTGACTTATTTAGCTCATATTCGTGATTCTAATGCTTAAGTCTCTTCGATAGATTCAGTGCCTATTGTTCGTGAGTTTCCTGATGTGTTTTCGGCAGACCTGTCGGGGATGCCACCCGACAGGGATATTGATTTTTTGCATTGATGTGGCTCCTGACACTCAGCCCATTTCTATTACTCCATACCAGATGGCCCCACCAGAGTTGAAAGAATTGAAAGAACAGTTGCAAGACTTGCTTGATAAGGGCTTCACTAGGTCTAGTGTCTCGCCCTGGGGTGCACCGGTTTTGTTCGTGAAAAAGAAGGATGGATCTATGAGGATGTGTATAGATTACCGACAGTTGAATAAAGTCACCGTCAAAAATAAATATCCATTGCCGAGAATTGATGATTTATTTGATAAGCTTCAGGGTGCCAATGTGTTTTCGAAAATTGATCTGATATCGGGCTACCATCAGTTAAAAATTAGGGCGTCCGATGTTCCTAAGTCAGCCTTTCGGACGAGGTATGGGCACTATGAATTTCTGGTGATGTCTTTTTGTTTGACTAATGCCCCAGCAACCTTTATGGACTTGATGAATCGAGTTTTCAAGCCTCATCTAGATTCGTTCGTAATAGTGTTCATTGATGATATTCTAATATACTCCCGCAGCCGGTAGGAACATGAGAAGCACCTCCGGATAGCGCTCCAGGCTTTGAGGGATAATCTGTTGTATGCAAAATTTTCAAAGTGTGAGTTCTGGTTGGATTCAGTAGCTTTCTTGGGTCACACCGTATCAGCAGAAGGTATTCAAGTAGATCCTAAGAAAATAGAGGCAGTCAAGAACTGGCCTAGACCTACTTCAGCCACGAAAATCAGGAGCTTCTTGGGTTTGGCAGTTACTATCGTCAGTTTGTGGAGGGGTTTTAATCTATAAAAGCCCCAATGACTAAATTGACCCAAAAAGGTGCCCCATTCAAATGGTTGGACGAGTGCGAGGCGAGCTTTCAGAAGCTCAAGACAGCCTTGACTTCAGCACTAGTGTTGGTGTTACCATCAAGCTCAGGATCTTTCACGGTATATTGTGATGCTTCCCGTGTTGGGCTTGGAGCGGTATTGATGAAGAAGGGCAGGGTGATTGCATATGCGTCTCGGCAGTTGAAAGTCCATAAGAAGAATTACCCTGTCCATGACTTAGAGTTGGCAGCCATTGTTCACGCATTGAAGATTTGGAGGCACTATCTTTATGGTGTGCCGTATGAGGTTTACACGGATCACCGCTCTCCAGTACTTGTTCAAGCAAAAGGATCTTAATTTGAGACAGAGGAGATGGTTAGATTTATTGAAAGGTTATGACGTCGCTATATTGTATCATCCGGGGAAGGCCAATGTGGTGGCCGATGCATTGAGTAGGAAGGCAGTGAGTATGGGCAACCTTGCATTCATTCCAGTCGGTGATAGACTGTTAGCTTCAGACATTCAGACTTTGGCTAATCAGTTCGTGAGGTTGGATATTTCGCCCAGCCGTGTTTTAGCTTATATAGTCGCTCGGTCTTCCTTATTTGAGCGTATCTGAGATCGGCAGGATGATGACCGCATTTGATGGTCCTTAGGGACACAATTCGGCACGGTGGTGCCAATAAGGTTACAGTTGAAGATGACGGTGTTTTGAGGATGCATGGTCGTATATGTGTGCCTAAAGTTGATGGACTTCATGAGTTAATCCTTGAGGGGGCTCACAACTCTAAGTATTCTATTCACTTGGGCACTGCCAAGATGTACCAGGACATGCGACAACATTATAGGTGGAGAAGGATGAAGAAGGATATTGTTGCTTATGTGGCTCGTTGTTTGAATTGCCAACAGGTAAAGTATGAGCATCATACACCCGGTGGTTTGCTTCGCATATAGAGATTCCTGAGTGGAAGTGGGAGCGTATTACTATGGACTTCGTTGTAGGACTCCCACAGACTCAGAGGAAGTTCGACGCCGTTTGGGTTATTATGGATAGGCTGACTAAATCAGCACATTTCATTCCAGTGGCAAGTACTTATACTTCGGAGTGGTTGGCAGAGATATATATATTCGAGAGATTGTTCGCCTTCACGGTGTGCCCTTGTCTATCATTTCTGATCGGGGTACGCAGTTTACCTCGCACTTTTGGAGGGCAGTTTATCGTGAGTTGGGTACGCGAGTTGAATTGAGCACATCATTCCATCCTCAGACGAACGGGCATTCCGAGCGTACTATTCGGATCTTGGAGGATATTCTCCGCGCTTGTGTTATTGATTTTGGAGGTTCTTGGGATCAATTCTTACCGTTAGCGGAGTTTTCCTACAATAATAGTTACCAGTAGAGCATTCAGATGGCTCCCTATGAGGCATTATATGGAAGACGGTGCAGATCGCCAGTTGGATGGTTTGAGCCGGGAGAGGCTCGGTTATTGGGTATAGACTTAGTTCAAGAGGCCTTAGATAAGGTCAAGGTTATACAAGATCGACTTCGTGCAGCTCTGTCTAGGAAAAAATACTTATGCCTATTGTAAGGTTCGTGATGTGGCATTCATGGTTGGAGAAAGGATATTACTTCGAGTATCGCCCATGAAGGGTGTTATGAGGTTTGGGAAGAAAGGCAGGTTGAGCCCTAGGTATATCGGTCCATTTGAGATTCTTGATAGAGTGGGGGAGATAACTTATAGACTTGCGTTGCCTCAGGGTTATCCTCAGTTCATTCGGTATTTCATGTATCTATGCTCCGGGAATATCATGATGACCCGTCCCACGTGTTAGATTTCAGCTCTGTCCAATTGGACAAAGATTTGACTTATGAGGAGGAGCCGGTAGCCATTTTAGATCGGAAAGTTCGTCAGTTGAGGTCAAAGAGTTATCCTTCAAAGCGAGTGCAGTGGAAAGGTTAGCCCGTTGAGGCAGCTACTTGGGAGTCTGAGTCGGTCAGTCAGAGTAGATATCCCCACCTGTTTGCCAGTTCAGGTAAATTTCTATGTCCGTTCGAGGGCGAACAATTATTTTAGAGGTGAATATTGTGATGACCCAAAGGGGTCATCTTATGACTTAAGACACTATTCTTGGTTCATTAGCCTTAAAAAGATAAATTCTATTTATCTCGATTTGCGTGCATAGTCCGGGCATGAAACAAGGAAGTTTTTATGTGAAAATAAGAGAAATAATAATTTTGGGATTTAAAATTAGGTTTTTAGTTGACTTTGGTCAACATTTTGAGTAAACGGATCCATATTTGTGATGTGTCGATCCCGGGAGGTCCGCAGTAAAATATGGGACTTGGGCGTATGCCCGGAATTGAATTCCGAGGTCTCTAGCTCTAGAAAACAATTTTTGAAGAAAATTGTTGTGCTGGATTTTAAAGGAAATAATGAAATGAATTAATGTTTGAACTCATTGGTATCAGACTCGTATTTTGGTTCCGGAGTACGGTACAAGTTTGTTATAATATTTAAGTCCTATCTGTGAAATTTGGTGAGAATCGAAATTGATTTGACGTGATTTGGACGTCCGAATGAGAAAATAGTGAAATTGAAGTGTTCTTGAGAAAATCATGAGTTTTGAGGTTAAATTCGTAATTTTTATGTTATTTTGATGATTTGATCGCATGAGCAAGTCCGTATGATATTTTTAGACTTGTGTGCATATTTTGTTTGGAGCCCCGAGGGCTGGGGTGAGTTTTGGGCAGGCTACGAAGTGTTTAAACTTAGAAGATTGCAGATGTGCATCTGGTGTCTGTCACCAGGCCTCTGATCTCGCAATTGCGAGATCAGGCTTCACAATTGCAAAGTCTGTAGGCCTGGGAAATGCGATGATTTTGTCGTAAATGCGAAGAAGGCCAACCTCGCAAATGCGACCCACTGGCCGAAATTGTGAAGGCCTCCGTATGTCGCAAATGCGAAGGCAGCAGGATTTCCATAGGGTTCGTAATTGCGAGCCCCTGATCGCAATTGCGATAACTGCAGCCTGTAAAGTGGGATTTTAGATGGGATTTTCACCAATTTTTCAATTCTATCAAATCCTAAACCTCCATAAGCGATTTTTCAAAGACCCAAACTTCTCCAAATTATTGGTAAATGATCTCTAACTAATTCCTTTTAATCCTTAACAACTCTTTACAAGATTTCATCATAGAATCTAGAGTTTTCATGGTAAAAATTGGGATTTTTGGGTAGAACTTAGGAATTTTGAAGTTTGGGAATTTAGACCTCGAATTGAGGCCGGGTTCCAAAACCAATTGTATATCCGGGCTCGGGGGAGAATGGATAAACGAGTTTTGGTCTGAACCTCGAGTTTAGACCAAGATTGTCTGAAACTATTTAGTACTCTCTATTAGATATAAAGCAAGCAAAAACATATAAAACCAATGGTTCTATAAATGAGATTCAAAGGAATAAGAGTAATAAATGTAGGGACCAACCTAAACTTTCTAAATGGTCCAAGAAGATCAAGTTGATATAATGTCCAATCTCTTCAAGATACATATTGTTGGTCCTGTTGGAATATGATTTAGGTGGTAGAAATGTTTACCCTAAAAATCGAGTAACAATTAAACTTGTAATGTGGTTTTAAGGATGCGTGATTCCGCTTAATACTAATTGATAATCTTAAAGATAAATGATGTGAATTAACAAGAATGTAAAACAGACCAATGCCAAGAAAATGCCCTCGAGCTGATGAACCCTCGAGAATAACAAGATAGGAATAGTTAAAGAACAATAAGTTGATTAGAAGAAAAAAGAAATATTATGTTGACTTGATATTCGTGAATGTCCTGCTTACAAATGATGGGAACTCCCCTTTATATACTAGAGGATTCCTAATTATGATACAATTCTAATTACGAAAGTAAATCCCATGATTGGTACCAATAACTGCTCTTGATTTGATCTGTTCCGAGATTTCTACCGTGATCTTTGACCGATTACGGGTATCTCGCCATTCCGTTATTACGCTCCACTCGAAGTCGGTCATACTTGGTCTCGATTGTTGTTGGCCTCAGTATCAACGGACACTTCGATCTTTAGTCTTGATGCCTCGTCTTCGAGCTCGGTTCTTATTCATTACGAGGCTATCCCCGATGCAGCTCTATTTCCTCGATCAAATAGTAAAATCGGGTAGGCCCGATTTTGACTGTATACAGACAGTCCCCTCGTTTCTTGGAGTGTAACGAGAAGAAATGAACTGAAACGGAGATTTAATACCTCGACTCATCATGACGTCACCCTCGTGACGTAAGTGACGGAGGCGACTAAAGCGTCGCGTCTGCACAATTCTCAAGATCATTAATTAGTGCCAGTTGATGGTTGGCCACCAGTGTTTTCAAACCGTCACAACAGATATTATAAATATACCATCTTCATAATTTTCACAAACTTTAATTTCAAAATTCCTCCTAATCTTCAAAAATTCTTTTACTCCCTTCAAGCTTATCAATTCTGCCGGTTCTTCAAATCCCGTTTGCCAATCTTTTTAAAAATAACAAGTTTCGCCTTCTTCTTTATTTGACCTCATATAACAATGGCGAAAACATAAAAAACCGTTCCTCAAAAGGAAAAAGACTCCTCATCGCGGCCGGCCGGCAATAAACGCCGGTGGAGCCACGCATCGAAGAGTGCATTCCCGAGTCATGTGACCTCACTTTCGATTTTAAATTTGAAAAACCCTCTTCGATTCTTGGCTGATGTGAGCCCATGTCGAGATATATATGCTCGATAACTGAAGGCGATCTCGAGCATGTGAAAAAAGATTTCCATTGGGAAAACAAAGAGGTGGTGATTCCTACCCCCGAGGAGGATATTACCACTCATGTGAAAGGGTTTTTAAGTGTTTACACTTACCCTTTCACGTTGGGTCCCGTCAACCCCGTTATTATCGACTTTTTCCGCCAATACCACATAACCCTAGGCCAAATACACCCCTCTTTTTGGCGCATCGTTGTTTTGCTCTGATTTTTCGTGAGCAAAGTCGAAGGGATGTCTTTCACCCTCGATCATCTCATTAGACTATACAGCCCCTATCTCTATCGAGGCGGATTAACAAAGCTTCAGCGCCGGGCTACAAAGGTTCTAATCTCAAGCATAGACAAGGTCAAAGATCGATGATGGATGGGCCGGTTTTTCCGAGTCAGGATTATGACATAATCCCGACCGAGAAGATGCCATTCCCCGAAGAATGGAATGTGAAGCGTAAGTACAAACCTAGCAATAAATTCTGTTGATTGTTTTTCTTCCTTTACATTTTCTTATCTACATTCTTCCTTATGGTGCAACGGTCTCTTGGGTGCCCGGTGCGTACCTGAACCTTGCAGGATGGGTTCAAAAACTAGCCTCAACTTCTTCGTATGCTGAGCGCTCATGGCGCGATTTGGCCGAGGGCCGATGGGAGGCAAAAGATCACGGTAAGTTTCTCTGTCTGTGTTTGATGCCTTCCCGTGAAATGCTTTATTTTTACTTGATTTCCTCCCATACAGGTCTTGGAGACAAAGCCGTCATGAGGCCGCCTCCACCTGGGGAAGAGGAGGTCCCGAAACCGGCTAAGGATAAGAAGAGGAGAAGGAGCCTTCTGATACTCCAAAGCCTAAGAAGAGAAAGGCTCGTAAGCCAAAGAATGAAACCATCGCTCTGCCTGCTGACGTAGCCCAAAAACTACGAGATGAAGAAGAGGAAGGAGAAGACGTCGGCTGTGTGATGGTGGCTCGAAAGAGGGGAAGCGTCGAAGCTTCAAAAATAGTTGAGCCGGTGATGATTGAGGAGGCTCATCTTCGGACCAAGGAGATCTCAGAAGATGGTCCGAGCAAAGTCCTCGAGCCATAGGGTGTCGATGATGTCTCCCGCCCTGACGAACAATCGGCGAGCATGCCTGAAGGGTCCGGTTCTGATGCCCTTCGAAAAGGAGAAATTTCCCCAAGTGACTTGCTTGGGGGGATCAATAATTACGATTCACCGCCCGACTCCATATTTTCTAAAGGGAAATTTCGTGAGGCTCAGTCTATGGAGACCCCCAATGCGGGAATGGCCCACGAAGGGGATGGCTTATTCCGTGGCTGCTTCACAGGGGTCGATGAAGTTCTCGACCTGGATGTAACGATCATTTTCGATGAGGCTCAGCAACTCCTGAACCAAGTAAATTTTACCCCCCGTTATTATGTTTGCGTTTGCTTTTATTTTCTCTTGTCTGATTTCTTCCACTACATAGGCCGTGACGCTCCATCGAGAAGCGTTTTCCAAATCCTGAGTTGAGCTGAACCGATGTGAGGCCGATCTCAAAAGGCTCACGGAGGAGAGAGATGCCCTCAAACTCCTATATGTGAAAAAAGAAGAGGAGATCAGGGACCTTTGAGCCGAATTAGCAAAATCTCATAAAGAGCATACCAATCTCATCGAGTAGGTAACACAAATTTTTGGGGAGCTTGAACTATTAATTTGATATTGGCGACTAACACTTAGATCCTGCAGGTTCAACAGAAGGCCGATAAGATTGAGCAGCTTCGCGAGGAGGCTGAGGTGAAAGAGGCAGAGACTTTGGGGTGGAGGCAGAACATGGACCGCCTCACCTCGGAGAAAGATGCGGCTCGAACCCAACTGTCTTTGGTTGAGCATCAATTCCAAAGTTCTCCGCCTGAGCCAAGAAAATTGAAGAGCTCGAGACTCGATTGGCTGCTGAGCTTGTAAAGGCCACATCCGAGGCGGAGGCGGTCGTGACCGTTTACCGAGCCGATGTTGAATTCACTAATGCTCGAGCAAAGGAAATTTCTGATGCTTCTCAGGTTCGATTATCTTGTGTTGCCGAGCATGCTAAGCACTAGTCTTGGAGAGAGACTCTCGAAGAGATTCATGCTCGTGGCTTTGAACTCACGACTGATATCGAGAATGCGAAGGTGTTGGAGGAAGAAGCCAAACTGTTACTCTCTGATGATAATGACTCCGGGAGCGCGAGTGGATCCGAGAGTGGAGGAGATGAAGATTAAGCTCCCAGGGAAAATGAAGATGAAGCTCCCGAGGAGGATTAGGCGCTTAGAATTTTATCTTCTTTTTTGGATTCTTATGTAAGACCCTGAGTGGTCTTTGTAAATACTTTTGTAATATATGAAAGATCTTTTTTCTTTCCGGTTTGCCTCTGATTTCTCTTTCGTGAAAACTTTGCTTTGCTTTCGCCTTATCAAAATTCTGATATACTTTAGGACTTGTGAGAAATTTGACTCACTTCGTTGCCTTGTGAAAATTTAGTTGAAATCGGATTGCTATGGCCTCTATAATCGAGTGAGTACTTGCTCGAACTTAGGGTAGAAAAACCCTTAGGTTTTTTGGTTAAGCGAGAGTGGGGTCCTCAAGATCAATAATGTAATGGCCCTTAGGCTCTTGAATCGGGCTGATATGACCTCTAAAGGATGGCTATTTTTTCCCCTCTTTCGGCTTAAAGACTTAGTAATTTCTTATGTCTTAACATGTATTTTTTACTCATTGGGTTTTTTGAGGGTTTAATGTCGATTGAATTCCCTATGCTTTTTGTGCCTTAGCACAAGTTTTGTGTTAGGATAATTTGATACTTATTAAGGTTTTTCGAGGGCTGAATTTATTGAAGACTTTTTGATTATTTTGCCGAGGGTAGCCTTTTTAAACCGGTTTTCAAAGAATTCAAAGGCCTGTTTTTATTGCGGGATTCGGACGTCTCCGAACCGCATTAGTTTGGACGTAACCTTTGGGTATGCTGATGCGAGACTAAAATGCATAGTTTAACATGTGATATACCTTACATTTTATGTGCATTAATGATAAAATTACACTTGTTATGTGCTTAATGAAGTTTATTTAATGTGTAGGTGAAGTGGAGATGGAAACGGGGCTAAAAGGATGCAAATACGTCGAAAAATACGCGAAAGGAGACACCCGGGCGATAGCCGGGAGACAGAGCCAAACAGCCTGCCCTACCTGGCGTTAGCCAGGCGTTAGGGATGAAACACCAGCCCTACCCTGGCGTTAGCCAGGCGTTAGGGCTGAAACGCCAGCCCTTGCCTGGCGTTAGCCACCAAACGCCAGGTCCCCAGTTCGGCCAGAAGCCGTGTTTTGACGGGTTTAAGTGTTTCCCGGTTGAAATAGAAGTCTCCTACACGGTTAGGGTTCACCCTAAACCTATAAATAGACTCCTAAAACACAATTACAAGGGGATTTTCGTGAATCAAAGTAGAGAAGGAGAAAATTCCATTGAAGTGCAAGAACATCGATTTCTACATTTAGTATTTCTTACTTTATATTTCAATTATGCAATTTCTTGTAGTTTTGTTTCGTCTAAACATGAGTAGCTAAGTTTTTAATCTAGGGTTTTGGTAGAACCCGTTGGGGATGAATTTCTTGTGATATTAATATATTTTGATTGATTATTCTCTATTTGTTCAACTACGTTCTTATTGTAGTTAATTGAATGGCCATCAATTAGCTGTGCCTATTTAGTATGTATCTACTTGAGAGAGAGTGCATATTTAGGTAATTGTTTGAACAACACCACTCCTAGAGTATAGACGAAAGTCATAACCGAGGGTTTAGAGGTTGGATTAGAGATAACGATACCTCGGGTGCAATCTAAAGTGAACTGTAATGAAATCTAGCTAGCGTAACTTGAGAGAGTGCGTCTAGTAAATTATCATAATTACTTGAGAGAGATTTATGGTAGATAGAGTGTTCATGATTGATAGAGACGATTAATCAAGCTATAAGAAGTATCCGAGAAAGAATGGTTGATTATTATCTATTTGTTCAACTACGTTGTTATTGTAGTTAATTGAATGGCCATCAATTAG
>ML307951.1:521-85007 GCA_005239505.1 Nicotiana paniculata
CCTAGGCGTTGTGGCTCTAACGCCTGGGTAATGCCAGGCCACCCCAGGCGTTATGGCTCTAACGCCTGGGTAACGCCAGGCCACCCCAGGCGTTTTGGCTCTAACGCCTGGGTAACGCCAGGCCACCCCAGGCGTTTTGGCTCTAACGCCTGGGTAACGCCAGGCTTGTCCCAGATTCTTCCTTTTCGACTCTTGCACATATTTTCCGACGTTTATGCTCTCATTTAGCTCGACTTCCATTTTCACTCACCTGCACATTAAATAAACTCCATTAAGCACACATGACGTGTATTTTTATCATTAAAACACCTAAAATGCACGGTATATAATGCTAAAAATCATGAATTCTAGCCACGCATCAAGACGCATTATATATGTAAGTATAATAAGTATGCATACACGGTGGCACATCAGAGATTCAGGTTGATTAGTATATATCTTTTATTAATGTTGATTTATTGTTATGTTTCAGTTCTGCCTTACATACTCAGTACATTATTTGTACCGACGTCCTTTGGTTGGGACATTGTGTTCATGCCAGCAGGTATAGATAATCAATTTGACGAGCCCTCATAGTAGACGAGATTGGCATTCAGCGAAGGATCAGTAAGACTCCACCTCATTCGGAGTGTAGCTTAGTCTATAAGTCATCATTTTAGAGTTTTTCTACAGACTTATGGGTACGTCGGTACCCTGTTCCATTTGATGTCAACTAATCTTAGGGACTTTGTATGAAAAGGTTTATCTTGTACAGTATGTCAGAAGCCTTTACGGACCATATGTACTAATGTTTTAAGAACGATGGTTCATTGATACAATGTTTTCCCATTTATATTTATACATTGTGAGTTGTGGCCATGTTGGCCCATGATAGTTATAGAAGAAAAACAAATAAGTTATAAAGTGGTTTGTTCAGGCTAGTATGGCACCGGGTGCCAGCCACGACTCCCCATGTTGGGGCGTGACAAAGTGGTACCAGAGCGGGTCGTGTCCTAGGGAGCCTACAAAGTCGTGCCTAGTAGAGTCTCACTTATGGGTGCACACCACATTTATAAATGAGAGGCTATAGTCCATTTAGGAAATGTTACCCTTCTTTTGTTTCCATATCGTTCCATAGAGCTAAGTCGTAAGAAGTCAATATAAATGTTCCACCAAATTTTGTATGCACCATAGGTGCTATCACGGTAGAGCTTTAAGGCGTAATTTCCACCTATATTGAAGGAGGTTATAAAGAAACAGAAGATACGATGCGAGATTGAACGGTAAGTAAGGTAATGCTTAAGAAGAAATGAGATACTCAAGTACAAAAGGTTGCAACATTTGTTTAAGCAGAGGGATGTCACTCTGAGGCAGCATATGTGGCTGGAGCTACTAAAATATTATGATATTACCATGCTTTGTCACTCGGGCAAGGAGAGTGTGGTTGCGGATGCCTTGAGCAGAAAAGCGGAGAGTATTAGTAGATTGGCATTCATTTCAGCAGAGGAGAGGCCATTAGATTTTGACATCCAATCCTTGGCTAATAGACTTGTGAGGTTGGATATTTTAGAGCTCAACTAAGCTCTTGCATACGTCGTCGCCTTGTCTTCGTTATTACACCGGATCAAGGCTCACCAATATGACGATCCACACTTATTGGTTCTTAGAAATATGATACTACAGGGTAGTGTCATAAAGGTTACTATCAATGGGGATGGTTTTTTGCGACTCCCGGGTCGTCTATGTGTTCCTAATGTATATGGATTGAGGGAAAAGATTCTAGAAAAGGCACACAGTTCTGTATATTCTATTCATCTAGGTGCTACGAAGATGTATCACCACCTGAGCCAACATTCTTGGGGGCGAAGGATGAAGAAGGACATACTTCAGTATGTCAGCGAGGTGCCTTAATTTCTAGCAGGTTAAGTATGAGAATCAAAGGCCAGGTGGCCTACTCCAACAGATGGTTATACCTGAGTGCAAATGGGAGCGCGTTGCTATGGATTTTGTAGTTGGGTTGACGTGGACCTTGCGGAAGTTTGATGTAGTTTGGGTCATTATCGACATGTTGACAAAGTGGACACACTTCATTCCGGTGGTGACCACGTATCTTCAGAGAGATTAGCCCAGATTTACATTCAAGAGATTGTTCGGTTGCATAGTGTGCCTATCTCCATTATATTAGATAGAGCCTGTTAGTTTACTTCGCATTTCTGGAGGGCAGTACATATCAAGTTGGAGACCTGGGTAGAGCTTAGCATATCCTTCCATCGACAGACCGACGAGAAGTCAGAGCTGATGGTTCAGATCATGGAGGATATGCTTAGGGCATGTGTGATTGACTTTGGAGGGCAGTGGGATTGATTTCTACCTTTGGCTGAGTTTGCTTACAAAAAAAGTTATTAGTCTGGCATCGAGATGACTTCATTTGAGGCTTTATATGGTTGTCGATGTCATTCCTCCATTAGATGGTTTGAGCCCGGCAAGGCTAAGTTATATGGTACTGATTTGGTGAAGGATGTCTTTGATAAGGTAAATTTGATTCAGGAGCGACTTCGCACTGCACAGTCCAGATAGAAGAGTTATGCGAATCAGAAGGCGTGTGGTATATCATTTATGGTGGGCGAGAAGGTTCTCTTGAGTCTCACCGATGGAGGGAATCACAAGGTTCGGGAAGAAGGACAAGTTGAGCTCAAGGTTTATAGGTCCATTTGAGGTGTTAAGACGAGTTGGGGAGGTTTCTTGTGATCTTTCTATGCCTCCCTGTCTATCGGGAGTTCACCAGGTTTTCCACATGTATATACTCTGGAGTTATAATACCGACAAGTCGCATATTTTAGACCTCATCACGGTTCAACTAGATGATATACTGGGTTATGAGGAGGAGCTAGTTGCCATTGTTGATAAACGAGTTGTCCAGTTGAGGTCCAAGAATATTTCTACGGTAAAAGTTCAGTAGATGGGCCAACCAGTCAAAGAGGTGACTTGGGAGGCCAGGGAGGACATGCGGGGAAGATATCCACACGTATTCGGCACTCCAAGTAAGATTCTAGACCCGTTGGAGGAATAACGTTTGTTTATGAGGTGGAGAAAGTAACGACCCGACCGGTCATTTTTCTTTCTAAATCCCTGTTCCCCTAAATAAGTATCCTCGTATGTGCTTTTTCTAAGTTGTGACTTGCGGGGACGGTTAGTTCGGGTTTGGAAGATTCAGGTTAAAATCGGAACACATAGTTCCTTAACATTGGCTTTAAAGGGTTAAGTTTGACTTGGGTCAACATTTGTAGTAAACGAACTCGAAATCCGGTTTTGACAGTCCCAATAGGTTTTTATGATTATTTTGGACTTGGATGTGTGTTCAAATCGGGTTTTGGATGACCTAGGAGCTTTTCGGCGCCTAAAGTTAAAAGTTGGCTAATGGAAGGTTTTAAAGATCTTTAAATTTGGTTTGAAGTATGTCTGGTGTAATCGAGGTATGTTTGGTATTCCAAGGTCATGAATAGTTTCGTATGCTAATTTAATACTTGCACGCAAAATTTGGTATCATTCCGAGTAGTTTATGTATGATTCGGTGCGTCCGGAGCAAATTGGAAGAACTTGAAGTTCATAAGTTGATTCGATTTTGTTTGGAGTGTGATTCTTAGTTTTGGAGTTGTTTTTCGTGTTTTGTGAGGTTGAACTTGCCTGTTTTGTGATTTCAAACTTGTTGGTATGTTTGGGCAAGGCCTCGGGGGCCCCGGATTCCATTCAGACAATGCACGAAAGTCGTTTGGAGTTGGAGAAAATGGCTAAAGCAGTAGAACTTCTACTGCAATCGCATCTGCGTGGAGCTAGCCATAGGTGCGAGCTCGCAGAAGTAGCCTGGTGTGGGATTCCCAGGGATCGCAGAAGTGGAGCAAGGACCGCACATGCGAAACCGCACGTGTGAAGAAGGCAAGCGTAGAAGCGAGCAAGGGTGCAGGTGCAACACGTGTGCCGCAGACGCGGGCTCGCAGAAGCAGGCCACTGTCCGCAGATGTCTAAGTAGGCTGATCTCGTCCAATTTCACTCCTCTATTTGAGGATATGAAAATGATCGATTCAAAACTAATACCCAACAAGAGTCAGGGTCGAATTCAGCAAGGATCTACTTGAATGGGTGTTAGTAGTATATATCTTAGCGTGTTAATTTGTATATCTAAATTTGCACTTCCGCGATATTTGGTTTTATTTGAAAATCTAAATTAAACTACGATTGTGACTTATAGAATTAAACTAGGAAAATTTTTTTGGTTGTTTTTCAAATGATAAAAAAGTCCTAGGGCTATGACCTTCACCTAGGTGTTTGCCTAATGGGTTTTAACCTTTGAAGCTTGTTTTATTGGTCGGGGTGTATTATAGCTTTCAAATCTTAAGTACCCACTCATTACCTCTCTGTCAAAGAGTGATTATACCAATTTGGGTTTCTCAAGTCCAAATGGTATTGAACGAAATAGTTGATAATAAGCTCAAGTCTGGTTTTGCTATCTCTAGGTTCAACCCAAAAATCTTGCTAGCCATGTTTTCCTAGACTAGGTCTCTCTTTCTCAAGCAGAGACCAAGTCAAATTGGCATGAAATAATGTTTGAAACCATTGATTCTTCAAATAAAAGCAAGAACAAGGCTAGATAATCAACATCCAACCATAAACAAGCAATAAATAAAACACCCATTAAGTTTACACACTAGGGTTGGGTCACAACCTTAGTGAAAATCTAGCTACTCATGCTTATGTTAGAATAAAAAGGAGAAGAAATGATAATTAAACCCATATTTGTAATTAAAATGATGAAATCAACATTCAAAAATCTCTAAATAGCAAAAACTACTAAAAAGAGCAAAAGATTCGTCTACTGTAGCAGTTGATGTCAAAAGTTAACCTAAAAAGGTGAAACTCTTCTATTTATACCGGGATAAAATTTTCGGACAAAAATGCCCTTTGGGATGAACATCTACCGCTTATCGAGTTTGCATATAATAAAAGTTACCAATCTAGTATCCAGATGGCTCCGTACAAGGATTTGTATGGGCGTAAGTGCAGATCTCCTATAGGGTGGTTTGATGTTGGAGAATTTGGATTACATGGGCCAAACCTGGTTCGACAGGCCATAGATAAAGTAAAGCTTATTCGGGAGTGACTGTTGATAGCCCAGAGTCGTCATAAGTCATATTTTGACATGCGGCGACGAGAGTTAGAGTTCGGGGTTTATTATTGGGTATTCTTAAAGGTATCACCTATGAAGGGCGTGATGAGGGTTGGCAATAAAGGCAAGCTTATCCCACTGTATATTAGACCTTATAGGATCATTCAGAGAGTGGGCCAAGTAGCATATGAGTTAGAGTTTCCCTCTGAATTGGAGTCTGTCCATCCGGTATTTCACGCATCTCTGCTATGGAAGTGCATTAGCGATCCTGCCCGAGTGGTGCCCTCGAATGATTTATAGATTACGGAGGACTTGTTATACGAGGCAATTCCAGCTGCCATCCTAGACGGAAAAATCTATAAGCTATGAAATAAGGAGGTAGCCTCCGTGATGTTTTTATGGAGAAGCAATAATGTGAAAAATATGACGTGGGAAGCATAGGAATAAATGAAGTCTAAATACCCCCACCTATTTCAAACTGAATATATGTCTTGAGATAGGATGCGACAACACAGCTCTATTCAGGCCAGTAGGTCATCAGGTAAGCTCTTATTCTTGACTTTCAGTATTTATGATTTACGGTTGTGTGAGGCAAAGTGTTGCTATTTAAAGACATCGGCCATGCGTGGAATGCATAGTATGTTTTATGGCTACGTGCAGGTTGGTAGTCTAGTGTACAGAGGAGACTCTGAAAAATTTTCCAAAGTCTAGAGTAAACATTCGAGGACGACTTTTCCCAAGGGGGGGATGACGTTACACCCTATATTTTCATACGTAAAAGTGCGTCGTAACAAAACTAATGTAGGACTAAAAATGAGATAATAGTTGAAAGTATATAAAGTAAGTTAATCATGTTACCTAGGAGGTTAAAAATATTGAATATCATGAACAACAAGTACAAAGAAGGTTGGAAGGTTCAGAAGCTACATGAATTGAAGAAAATAATGTTTCGTCGGAAGTCGACAAGATTGAATAAGGATGTTATGTTATGAATTATGTTATTCGTATGATAATCATGTGTTATGTTCTGAAGTCAAGCAAGTTTTGGTACTAAAGTCGATGAAAGTTATCACAAGTTACATTCATAAGTTTTACTGAAAATTTGGGTCAAATGTAACAGCAATTTTCTTCCAATATACATAGGGTTATGGGGTGTTCCACCAATAAAATTTAAGCTCTATGAGTTTATTTTCTATTTTATTCAACCGTTTATCAATACGACATCAGAGTAGAGAGATGTATGCATTTTTACGAGACCGTGCAGGCTGCTAGGTGACAAGTAGGTGTGTCACCTACTTGGTTAAATGGGAGGCCAAAATAGGCAATTTCGGATTGCCAAAGAGCCCATTTAAGGGATTATCTCCTGAAATATAACCCTCATTATATATCACAAATGACCAGACCTAATACCCTGCAAACTTCCTCCCAAAAATTATCCACAAATCCTAATTAATTTTCTCACCCTTTCAAGTTATAATTGGGGGTAAAACGTAGAGTATGACGAACCAAGATAAGGGTTGAGTTATCAAAAATATAAGGTACATTTAATGCTATATTTCCATTTTTTCTACTGTAAATTTATGGTACTTCATTCTATACTTTTCAGAACTCACGGGACGGTGATTGGAAGTCGTGAGTTCGAGTTATTCACTTGTAGCAGACTGTTTTGTGGACTATTTTTTGTTGATGTTGGGCTGGATGTTTTACTACTGTTTTATGGAGTTTTTGAGGAGGAAGGGTGTGGAGAACCACCATATAGATGTAGGGTGGTGGGATGGTCGTTCTTCATAAAATTTACGGGTCGTATGACACTACTACGGTGGTCGTTTTGTGTATGAAGAGATTGCGATGTGATGGGCTGTTTTGTAGTATTTTATGGTGTATACATGGCAGGAAAAAAATGAATATGTGTTGTTTTTTCTGTTCTTATGTTGTTTGTGTTATATTGAATTGTGAGGAAGTAAGGATTGCAGGGGAGATGCTGCCCGTTTTTATACAAAATAAGCTTGTCGTTCGTTGTGCGATAGTTGTACCTTTCGTAACTTAATGATAGTATTATTATCATTGTTTCAGATTAAGGTGCGAAGAGGAGAGTTCAACATGGTGATTGGAAAGATTTTGATAAGTTATGTTTAGGCTAAATCTTTCCTTCATTTTGGCATGATCCAGTAACTACATATGTTTTACAATGAGACATAAAGAAAAGTTCATATTCCCGAATTTATGTACATTTTCCTAGTCTCATAAGTTACCGCATTATCTTTTATCGGGACTTCATATTCGATTTAGTTTTGTCTTCTTTCAGTTTAGAGGGCAGATACTCTATATATATACAGTATTATAGTATTTCACCACCATCGAGCTATAATCGATGGGCAGGCCTCTATTGGGAAACCTTAGATCAGATGGTAAGTTATATACCAAGCCTACTAAGGCCGAGCGCCCATAGCCGATCCTACTACGGAAGAGCAGTTACACGTTCTGAGCCTTATAAGGATAGACATTTATTTTACTTACTATATTGAGATAGTTAAGTCAGTATCAGCAGGTAAGTATATCTACGGATCATCTTTGACTCCGAGTTACTTTCAATTATCATATTATCAGTTCAATTTCAACTTTTAGTTGTTTTATTGCCTTACATACTCGGTACATTATTTCATACGAATGTCCCTTTTATGGGGGGAGCTGGATTTCATGCGTGCAGGTTCAGACTGACAGACGGGTAAACCTTCGCAGTAGATATTGCCCGAGTTCAGCCTGATCGGTAAGCTCCACGTCCTTCGGAGTTTCCGAGTCTAGATTTTTGTGTACATCTTATGTATATATGTATATATGGTATGGGTAGGTCGGGGCCTTCTTCCCATCACAGTACATCCATCAGTAAAGGCTTGTAGACATATTCTGTCAGTTAGTGCAGTATGTTGGGCTTGTAGGCCTTATATGTATATTTTGTTGGTTTGTCAACTGTAGTAGTTATGACGGCCTTATCAGCCCATCTGTATATTGATGTTTAGTCAGCATTAATTTTTGTTCAGTTTTATATTTTGCTTCACAATTTTTCTTGTAATGTGGCCCCATGTCCAAAGTATGACATTATTTGTTAAGATTCCCTTAGTCGCAAGTTGGTACACAAGGCTAGGTGAGGAACTAAGTGTCGGTCTCGTCCCCCATGTTCGGGGCGTGACAGGTCCGCACAAATGTGTCTGTGGCCGCGTAGCTATTCTTCTGCGGCCGCATATTATTGTGCAGTCTGCACTTGTGCTGGACTGGAGGTGCAGGTTCTACGGATTTTTGCTCTAACCCAGCTTCTGCGGCGGCACAATACATGTGCGGTCCGCATTTTGGAATATTCTCTGATGGACTTTCTTCATAACCTACGGCTGCAGATGATATTCTGCGGTCCACAATTTGAGCGTTTGTGCCTATTTTTTTCCTTGAGTTCAGATTACTCCTTCTTGATTTGGATTTCATCTCAAGAGCTCATCTCCCAAAATTCCTGCAATTACGTACATGTCATCAGCTTTTAGGAACACAATTAAGCGCTTTGGGACTAAAACAAAAGCTAAAAGAATCTAATAAGTAGTCATAATCCCCACTTATCAATTACCCCAACTTAAGTTGTTGCTTTCCCTCAAGCAAATAAAGTAGTTCCCACCTCCACAAGTTAAGAGCCATTCCAGCTAATCAAAGGTGAATCAATCGCACATCACTTGGGACCAACAATTACCCACACCACTTATGAATTATCAACAAGGAAACAAGTTTAACTTTTAAGCATGAATAGTTCTAATGTGACACTTGATCATCAAGAGTTAAAGTTATTAAGCAAGGAAGCACGCTCTTTCATGTAGATCATTGTGGATCCCAGTCCCTCATCGTCAACTCTTTGTTTGCCTATCTCACTTAAGAATATAGCACTCAATTCAAAGATTTGTGAAAGATTCACTCATTTCTCTCAAAAGAATGCCGCAAGCAGGTCTTTTAGTACCATAGGCTTGCCCCTCATGTAAATCACCACAAATGGAAGATTACTCGACTTGAAATCACCCAGGGCTTTTTTGGGATGCAATTAAGGATTTTGTACTACAGTTGGATAAGTTATGATAGAACGGGTTCATATTTACTCTAGCACTCCATTTGTTTTTTCTATGATTTGCATCATTACGTTTTTTCTAATCCCTTCAACTTATTCACTTTATTTTTGTATTTTTGTTTTTTGTTCTTTAATTTTTCTTGCCTTTCCTTCTCTTAATTTATTTCCTCTTTTGCCTTGATACCTTTTTCAAACTCCTCGTCTCTCCCCCAAACTTACGGTTTTAGCCAATTATTTCACAAGAGTGTTAAGGAAAGCTCGGGTACCAAGAGAGGGTCAGAAAAAAACGGGTAAAGGCTTGTAGAGTGGTGATCAAATGAGACGGTTGACTAGGGATAACACATTGGTGGTCCATGGATAATTTCAAACGGGTCAAGGAGATCCTACAATCACTTCTCAAGCCAAGCAAAACTTAAAATTTCTCCTAAAGGTAAATTCGGGGCAAGTTCTAGACCATTCACACGCGTACTTGGACTTGCAACAACAACATCACACCTCTCACGTAGCTGGATTGTTAAGGAGGATAGTGTCGAGGGCCCAGAACGACCATATTCAAGATTGAATACTATGGTTTGACTAAACAACTCGATGATTACCTAAGTCAACACAAGAGTCAAAAGGTCACTAACTAGAGATATTTCTTTCCAAAAAACCTTGTTTTAACCATAAGCACGTAGTTAAGCGTGTTGTTACCGAGTGAATCATGTTTGACTCTTCAAGCATGACTCAATTAGGTCTTTTTATTCATTATAACTACTATTATTACCTAACTACCAAAAACAGACTTAATCCCTTAAGAAGGTTGTCACGCCATCCTTCGTTGGAAATAGTCACCTGATTCACACAAAAGTCCACCTTTGGAAAGAACCGTGGCATTAAGAAAATCAAAAGCTTATTATACACTAAAACATAAAAAGAAGCTATTAGAGAGAAAAGAAGCTATTAGAGAAAAAAGAAGCTAGCAAATCAAAAAGAAGCTAGTAAGTAAAAAAGAAGACAAATATAAAGATAAAGAAGCTAATAAAGCAGAAAGAAAAAAATAGGACTAAGTTAATTACAGGATAATTTTTCTCATAGTTATCAAAATACATCATCATAATCATCAAAATTTTAAAGAAACTCCACCCCCTCCCCCCGAATAAAAATAATCATTATCCCCGATGCTTATCAAAATAGGAGTATAAGAAGGGTGAGAGTGAAGTAAACTTCATACGGCTCAGTAGCCAACTCTGTGGCCCCAACAGTGGCACCGACCTCAGTCTCCAATTGGATCTCATCATCCTCAAGTCCGGGAGTACCTGGTTCGGTTATAATATGGCGGACTGCCTCAGTAGTGTCAACAGCAAGATCTGGCTCCCCGTATTGGCCAGCTGCTACGGTGGGCTCTATGCAATCTGGGCCTGGGTTCTGCGGGTGTATGAACATGTTAAATGGAATGTCTTAGGCTGTTTCAATCATGGTGACCTGTCTCCGGAGCTTATCCACTGATTTCTTCGAAGCCTGTGAGTTCCGCATCTTCTTTACTTATTTGTAGAATTATTCAATCATGAACCCATCCTTTACCAGAGTGTCTATGATAGTGTTCTAGTTGTCCAGGATCTTATGCAGTGTTACTTCGACTGCGGGAGGATTTCGGGGTGTCGACATAGATGACTGCACTTCAACATGCTCGGATAAGCCAGACAACTTTGTAGTAGCTGCATTTATCCAGTTGTTGAGGCTCCCCAATGTCTGGGAGACTTGCAGCGCAAATAATGGAACAAAAGGCATATGCACATGCTTCAAAGCCAAAGAGGGGAGGCACTGAAGCTGAGGGTGGAGGCATGGCAGCTGCACTGGAAGAAGGCACTGCTGAAGTGCAGAGCATATCTGCTGACTCTGCAGCTACCATTGAATGCTAATCAGACTAGCCTACAGTAGTAGTCGGCTGACCCTTTCTCTTCGGGTTCTTCGGATCAATCAGAGAATACCAAGAGAAAAGCTTCTTTTCCCGAACCATTGTGTCAAATTCCCTGGGCTCTACCCGTGCATCCATAAGGTACTCTATGAGGGTGTTGGGATATAGGTAGGAAGTATCAGCCTGCCTGAAAACCACTATCATGTCGGCGGACATCACAGCAACCCACATTGATCGGGTACCTTACCATAATGGATGGGACTAGAACTGCCCATGAAATAGGTAAGTTGGTCTCGTTATGTCACGGGTCTAGTTTGTTGTATGCAAAGGGTTACTACCCCTTCACCTAAAAGTTCAGGATGTTCCACTGAATAGGAACACATATAGTGATCCATGGTGGTGGTGGCCCCTAGGTCGGAAGAATCTCAGCTAGCCATGGGCGAGCTGCATCACCATCGCGAGATTCTCCAAGTGTTTCACTAGCTCCACATCCTCAAACCCTAAGTAAGAGTTCAATGTGTGCTGGTCAAACCGCACCTTTAGATTTCTCACCTTTGTCACTTTTGTCACTTTTGTTACTTTCTTGATATGTGCCACATTGGCATAAAACTCCCGGACCAAGTTTTTATTTGCATCCACAACTGACTGGGTGAACCACATCCACCCCTTTATTTCTTGGAATTGCCTCAACACTTTGGAATGTACTTTCCAAGGTCTTGAAGTAGGAACTTTTGCTCAAGAGTGGGCGATCTCACCAGCCACCACTCACGGAAACTAGTGAAGGCAGCTAGACTCACAAACCGATCCTCCCATATCTCTTTCTTATTTAACCTCTCAAGGTCGACAACTGTGGTATCACCTCCTTTACCATCGTCTGGAATATCATCAATAGAGGCTACAGGTGCCTTAAGGACATGTGTAGTAGAGGGCTCTAAAGCCTGACTTGCACTCTTCGAACCCTCATAAGTGCTATGTGAGAAGGAAGGTTCGTCTCTAACTTGGTACCTTCCCTATGGCTGTTGTGGTTGTGATTGAACCGTAGGATGATCTTGCACTGAGACGCCCTCCGATGCTTCCCTAGGTGAGGCATATGAACTAGATTCATAGGGCTCGGGCTATGTTCCTCTACATGTTGTGGCTTCTTTTGGAGGGAGAGGGGTAAATTTCCTTTGCCTCTACCTCTATAAGGCTCACCCCTCCCCTTTTATATGTCACCACGACCTCAAGATCTGAACATTTTCTATAACAACCAACAACAGCAGTTAGTTATGGCTCAACTATAAACAAGAAGCACAATAGCAAGTGTCGCCGTATACTAGGCTATGCGGACCGCACAATTTGAAAGTGCGGCCGCAAAGATTAAACTGCGGTCCGCACAATTTTGAGTGCAACCATAATTCATGTGTGTTCCTCGTATTTTTTACTGTGACCACACATTCGACTTTCCATAAGCGCCAACTCTCTAATGACAGAGATTGGCCTATTCTGCGGCCGCACACACTTTTCTGCGGCCACGATGGAAATTCTGCGGTCCACACAATTTCAAGTGCAGTCCGAAAAATCATGATTCACCAACTACCCTAATCTCCATTTATGCGTACCTCGTAATTTCTTGTGTAGCCGCATATTTCAAAATTGAAAATCGGGTAGACCTTTTAAGCCATTCGATTTTTGCACAAATTCGACATGGTAATAGCAATAAAACATGATAATAAAGATACTCATTCCCCAAATAGTAATTAGGAGTTGACCCAACACAATTTATACCCCACATAGACATAAAATTAATATCTAGTAACAAATGGCTTGAAATAACGAACAAATTGGAAATTAGCCTAGAAATTCAAAAATCTATGAGTAATTGGAGCATACGTGATATGGAGCTGTGTTAGGAATGATCAAAGAAGTTGATTTAGCATAGTAGATGATTGAATAGATGCTTGCAAAGTTTTAGCTTTTTGACTGTTTAGAGAGTGAAAAGAGTGTACAATAGTCCTAAGTTCACTATTTATGCACGAAGGGTCTGGCTTTGGGACAAAGAGACCAGTGCGGCCGCATAATTCTTTTTGCGTTTCAGAGAATTTTTTTTGACACACCTAACTTCAGAGAGTTTGCATTTTCCCATCTCAATTTGTGTGGTCCGCATATGATTTGTGCGGTCGTAGTTGCCTTCTGCTGTTGCATTTAAAATTGTGTGGTCCACATTTTTTTCACATTTAGCCAACTTTTTTTAGCACAGTTCCTGTAAAGCACACTCATTCATGAAACACACTTCAAATGCACTTATCACAAAACAACACCTATCTATAAAAGAAGTAAACAAAAAGAAAAAGAATATATGGGTTGCCTCCCAAGAAGCGACTGATTTAATGTCGCGGAACGACGCAGATTACCATCACTTCAAATGAATAACTAACACCACGTGGCCATCATCAGCTTGTCCCAAACAGTGCTTCACCCGGTGACCAATGAATCGGAATACCTCGTCATTTTCTTTTCTTCAAGTACAATGCACCAAAAGGTGTCACATCCACAATTTCAAAGAACCACTCCACTTGGATTTTAGCTTTCCGGGAAACATCTTCAATCGTGAGTTGAACAACAAAACAAGATTGCCCACCTTAAACTCCTTGTTTCATATATATTTGTCATGAAGGTAATTCATTCTCTCTTTCTACAAGGACGAACTTGCATATGCATGGTACCAGAACTCATCTAATTCATTCAATTGTGCAACCCGCAAGTTAGCGGCTGCACCCCTATCAAGATTTAACCTCTTTAAAGCCCATATGTTTTTGTGCTCGAGTTCCACCTGAATATGAAAAGCTTTTCCAAACACCAACCTGTATGGATACATCCCGATAGGAGTTTTGAAAGCATTCCTATAAGCCCATAGTGCAACATCAAGCTTCTTTGAGCAATCTGTCCGGTTAGCATTAACTATTTTTGACAAGATACTCTTTATCTCCTGGTTGAAGACTTCCACTTGACCTCTAGCTTGAGGATGATAGAGAGTCGTAACTTTATAAGTGAAACCATACAAGCTAAGCAAGGTTTCAAAATACTTATTGAAAAATGCGATCCCATGTTACTTATGATAGCTCGCAGAGTACCAAATCTTGTTAAAATATTCTTCTTCAAAAATGCCACCACACTTCTCGCTTTATCGTTGGGTAGAGCAAGGGCCTCAACATATTTAGACACATAATCTACCGCGACGAAGAAGAAGGTGTTTCCACAGGAACTCACATAGGGACACATGAAGTCAATACCCGACACATCAAAGATATCAATCTCCAAAATGGTAGTGAGAGACATTTCATTCTTCTTTGAAATTCCACTGGCCAGTTGGAATTCATCAAATCTTCTCACCATATCACTTGCATCTTTGTAGAGAGTGGTCCGATAGAAACAGCAACTTAGAACATTAGTCGTCATTCTTACTCTGCCAAGGTGACCACCATAGGGCGAAAGTGACAAGATTCAAGAATAACATTTTGATCTTCATATGGTACACGTATTCTAATTACCACATCCATGCAAATCTGAAAGAGGAAAGGCTCTTCCCATGGCACCTCCTTAATTGAAATAGCCAAGAGTTGTTCTTCGTGGAAGAAGTCATTGATTTCAAGGCCATCATGCAACCTACCCTCCTCTCCAAACGAGACAAGTGGTCTGCCACTTGATTTTAACTCCCTTTCCGATCTTGAATGCCAATATCAAACTCTTGCAAGAATAGCACCCACCTCATCAACCTAGCTTTTGAATCTTTCTTGCTTGTAGGATACCGAAGTGATCTGTATCAACAATAACATTTGCACCCATCAAGTACGGGCGGAGCTTCTCAATAGCAAATACAATGGCGAGGAGCTCTTTTCGGTAACGGTGTAATTGAATTGGGCATCATTCATGGTCTTACTAGCATAGTAGACAAATCTTGTTGATACGTTTCCCCAAAATTTCTCCAACTTGTACATCACTGGCATCACACATGAGCTCAAAAGGAATACTCCAATTATGAGCGTTGATAATGGGAGTAGTTGTCAACTTGAACTTGAGCAATTCAAATTCTATCATGCAATCATCACTGAAGTGAAATTTAGCATCTTTCTCCAAAAGCTTGCACAAGGGGTTCACCACTTTGGTAAAATCCTTTCTGCAATGCCGGTAGAACCCCGCATGACCCAAGAAACTTCTCATGCTCTTCACGGATGTTGGAGGTGGAAGTTTAGAAATCACCTCTATTTACGCCTTGTTGACCTCTATTACATATCTGCAAAGAACGCCATCATACACCGTTGAAAAGTTGTTGGTGCAATGTAATAGCCAAATGGCATCCGCTTGAAAGCAAAAAATGCCATAGGGACAAGTGAAAGTTCTTTTATCTTGATCTTCCGGGGCAATAAGGATTTTGTTGTAGCCCAAATATCCATCTAAAAAGGAAGAGAATTCCCGACCGGCCAACCTATCAAGAAATTGGTAAAGAAAAGGTAGTGGGAAATGGTCTTTTCTGATGACTTTGTGTAGCTTCTGATAGTCCATACACATTCTCCAGCCGGTCACCGTTCTTCTTGGAATCAACTCGTTCTTACCATTGATGACAACAATTATTCCCCCTTCGTCACTGTGCACTGAAGAAGTCCACGAACTGTCATAAATAGGGTAGACAACCCCAGCATCTAACCACTTAATAGCTTTCCTCCTCTTGTGGAGCACCGCGAATGTAAAGTCAACAAACACGCTAGTCAAACAAGAGGGCAGAATAACCGGTAAGTAGAGCAAGGGCCAAGGAATTCATACATGAGATGTGGAGGTAATGGCTTCAACTCTAAGATAGAAGGTTCTTCAATTGAAGGCTTTGTAAAAGGAGTTTTCCTATTCTCAAGATCCAAGGAAAGTTTCTGGGGTGCATAATTGTACGACCTCATCCCTTGCAAATAAATAACACATTCCATTAAGACATTCATCTCGTCATCATAAAAATTGAGTAAAACAGCCTCCAACATGTCACCCACATTAATCGTGGCACTTGTATCATCAATAATCACATCGTTCACCATGTCGACGAACAAACACACTTCATTTCTATTCGGATGCCTCATAGATTTGCACACGTGGAACACCACCTTTTCATCACCCACACGGAAAGTGAGTTCTCCGGCGTCCACATCAACAAGAACCTTCTCCGTAGCATGGAAAGTTCTGCCAAGAATAATTGGCACCTCATAATCCACTTCACAATCAAGAATAACAAAATCCACTCGGAGAATGAACTTGTCAACTCGAACCAATACATACTCAATCACCCCCAACAGTCTTTTCATTGTACAATCGGCCATTTGTAATCTCATAGATGTGGGTCTTGGTTGACCAATTTCCAATGTCTTGAAAACCGAATAGGGCATCAAATTGATACTTGCCCCAAGATCACAAAGAGCCTTTTCAAACTCGACACTTCCAATGGTACAAGGAATTCTAAAAGCATATGGATCTTACAACTTAGGGGCTATCGAGTTCACAATTGCACTCACTTGGTGAGTGACTTTGATAGTTTCAAAATTCATCAATCTCTTCGTTGGCACCAAGTCATTTATAAACTTTGCATATTCCGGAGTTTACTCCAAGGCTTCAACTAATGGCACATTTATAGAGAGACTTTTCATCATATCAATGAACTTTTTGAATTGATTTTCGCCATTTATCTTGGCAAGACTTTGTGGATAGGGAGGAGGTGTCTTAGGCAATGGTGCCTTATCTTTTTGCACTACCGGTTTCGGTATGGCAATCACATAATCCCTACACGAGTTCATATCCTCTTGAGTATCTTCCACCATGTCATCGATATCAATCTGGACTTCATCATTTGTTTGCACAATATTGTTCAGGATCTCCTCTTCTTCTACCACTTTCTCATCGTCCACAAGTTTCCTTTGACTTGAGGTAGGTGTATTCCTACCTCTTCCACTTCATGTAGTAACGACCATGACAATTTCCGTATTGTTCCTACTCTTTGGGTTCACCACAATATCACTTGGTAGAGCCCCCTTAGGACGAGAATAAAAATCTTGAGTGATTTGACCCATTTGCATTTCTAATTTTCAGATTGATGTGTGAAGCAAGCTGCCCATCGGAAACGGCGTTATTCTCCATCATTCGCTTGAACATGTTCTCAATACGACCCATTTCATTGTTGGAGGAAATAGGACCATGATAAGGATAAGGAGGTAGGTTGCTCGATAGTTGATACATCGGGGGCCTTTGAAAACCCGACCTCCGATTTCCTTGGTTGTTGTCAATTGCCTCGGTTATAAATTTGTCAATTCCCTTGCTTGTTGCTTCCACTCCAATTTCCTAGATTGTTGTTATTCCAATTGCTTTGAATGTTTCCACTGTTCGAATTACCTTGGTTGTTAGAATTCCAATTTCCTTGATTATTCGAAGCTCTCCATTGTTGTTGACTAGGGCCATGAAAGTTGTTTCTTTTCCTTTGAAAGTTGGTTACATATTGGATCTTTTTTTCTTGATAATTGTAAGAATCTCCTTGATAAAATCCAGTATCATCTTGCTAAAAATTATCCATCCTTTGTTCCACTTGTGTACTTCTTGTTCTTCTCTTTTTCA
Source organism: Nicotiana paniculata (assembly GCA_005239505.1). NCBI lineage: Eukaryota > Viridiplantae > Streptophyta > Magnoliopsida > Solanales > Solanaceae > Nicotiana > Nicotiana paniculata. Next base: position 18,276 of record ML307951.1, read on the forward strand.
CCATCATCTTGACTCTCCCAATAGTATTGACTTGCATTGGGATTTGCACTTGTTGAAGTTGAGCCTTTGCAAATTGTTTCAGGTGGTAGTCGACTCGTCTATGCCTTGCCCGTGGTCATGTAACTCTTTATGAAGAAGAATCATATTTGAATGACCTTGTGGAACATTGGCTCTAGATTGCCTCGCTGATGAATTATCCACCATCTTATCCAAAATATCACACGCATCCGCATAAGGCATAGTAATGAAGTTCCCACCGGCAATTTGATTCACTATTCATTGGTTGGTGGTATTGATCCCTCAATAGAAAGTTTTTTGGATAATGTTCTCCGTCATATCATTGTTCGAACACTCTTTTACCATTGTTCTATATATTTCTCATATCTCTTGTAGTGGTTCATTGGGCTCTTGCTTGAATGTTAGAATTTTATCCGGAAGAATAGCCATGTGCACGGGAGAGAAGTACTTTGAATTTAATTTTTCCGCTATTTCATCCCAAGTACGAATGGAATGATTTGGTGAACGTTCCAACAAATCTAAAGCTTCCCTCCTCCCCCCCCCCCCCCCCCCGTAGAGANAAAAATCTTTAGCCTCAAAGCATCCTCGGAGACATTTTTTGTTTGCTCCCCCAACACGTATCAGCTATCCCCTTCAAGTGTTTATATGAATTTTTACCAGGTGCACCGGGGAGGAACCCTTTTCGCTCGAGAAAAGTGAGCATCACGTTGATTATTTGAAAGTTTCCCTCTATAATACAGGCTAGGACTATAGAACTCGCATACCTTTCATTCGGAAACACCGGATGTGGAACCGCTCGTGGTGGAGGTGGGGGTGGAACGGGTACATTGTTTTGGGAGGTAGGCCTCGTCTATTGGCTTGAGGTTCAAGAGGGACCTCATCCATTTGACCATCATCAATGTCCACATCCCCCACGGCTATGTTTTCGAGCTTTTTTTTTTTCCATGATTGCACCTACAATACTCACATGTTAATGAAAAGGAAGGAAAATAAGATATTCCAAAAACACACCTAAATATATAGCTAACACCATTTTTTGGCTACCCGGCAAAGCACCGAAAAATGAATTCGTCCAGTTTCACTCCTCTATTTGATGATATGAAAACGGTTGATGCAATAGTAATACCTAACAAGAGTCGGTGTCAAATTTCGCAGGGAGCTATGTGAATGGGTGTTAGTAGTATATATCTTAGTGCATGAATTTTTATATCTAAATTTGCACTTCTGCAATATTTGGTTTTGTTTGAAAATCTAAATTAAACTACGATTGCGATTTAAAGATGTGATGACCCAAAAATTCATCTCTCATTTTACAAGTCAAAACGGTGTTCCAAGGCCTTGAAAACCTCCTTTTATTTCACCTTATTTTGCACGCGCAGCCCGGGCGCATAGCTGGGAAGCATGTATATGAAAAACTGAGAAAAATGCTAGTTTTGCCTTTAAAATTGAATTTAAGTTGACTACAGTCAACATTTTGGGTAAACGGGCCCGGACCCGTGATTTGACGGTCCCGGAGGGTCCTTAGGAAAATACAGGACTTAGGCTTATGCTCGGAATCGAATTCCGACGTCCCAAGCCCGAGAAATGAATTTGTGGAAGAAATGTTTTTACTGAAATTATAAAGGTTTTTGGAAATTTTGTTATATTTTAAATTTATGGTATCGGGCCCGTATTTTTGTTCCGGAGCCCGGTACAGGTTCAATATGATATTTCTAACATCTCTATAAAATTTGGTAAGAAACGGAGGTCGTTTGACGTGATTCGGACCCACGATTGTAAATTTTGATACTTTGAAAGTTTAGGAAGCTTTCTTTGATTTTTATGATAAATTCGTTGTTTAAGATGTTATTTTGGCGATTCGATCGCACGAGTAAGTCTGTAGGATGTTTTTGTGGTTATGTGAATTTTTGGTTTAGAGCCCCGAGGGCTCGGGTGAGTTTCTGATAGGCGTCGGGGTGATTTTTACTTAGAAAATCTGGTATCTTGTGGCTGTTGCTGGCGTCCAGGAAATTTACCCTATGCGAACGCATGGGTATCCATGAGAATGAAATGCACACGCGGGGAAGGGGCTGGGTAACCCTGTGCAATCGCCCAGTACATGGTGCGAACGCGGAGTATAGGAAAATTACTCTACGCGAACGCGCCCATGTAAACGCGAACGCATAGAGTATAGGGGGCCTGGTGGCTGGGTAGGTTTTGCACAGTGCGAACGCACCATTGTGGTAGCGATCTCGTAGGGTGGGGGAAAGGTAACTATGCGATTGCATTAGCCCTGCCGCGAACGCATAGGGAAAATCTGCCCAGTTATTTTAAAAAAGAACCAATTTCGGGAATTCTTCAAAAACTCATAACTTCTTCTTTTAAACTCCAAATTGGGCGGTTTTTGGAAGGGAACTTCACTAAAAATTCATAGGTATGTTATCTTAGACTCATTTTCTTCCATTTCCATTAACACCCATTAGATGTCTAGGCCTAAATCATGTTCTTAAGGGTAGAAAATTAGGGATTGGGGTAGAGTTATGACCTCATTTTCTTCCATTTCCATTAACACCCATTAGATTCCTAGGCCTCATTTTGCGGTCGGATTTAAAGATTTATTTCATATTCGGACTCGTGGGTGAATGGGTGATCGGGTTTTGGTCTGAACCTCATTTTTTGACTAAGCAGGCTTGGGGTCGATTTTTTACTTTTTGGGAAGAATGGTGGGAAATCTGCAATTAAGTATTACAATTGAATTATTTAGCGTTTATTGATGTTATTGAGTCAATTATGTCTAGATATAATCGATTTAGAGTCCAGTTCAAACGGAAAAGCGGTGATTGAGGCTTGATTTTGGTCGTGGAAGTCGAGGTAAGTGTTTGGCCTAACTTTTTCTTGAGGGAATAGGTGTTGAGTCTTATTTGCTATGTGCTTATACCATGTTCAACGTATACGTGAGGTGACGAGTACCTATATGTTGGTGCCAAGCATGCCCGTGAGTCAAAAATTATGAATTATGTGATTTTCATTGATATTTATACTATTATAACTTATGTAATGGATATTGTTGAGTATTTGTTCGGTTAAGGAATCTTATGTAAAGATATGTACTTGAGTGAGATTTGTTATAGCTGTGTCCCTTGCTGGGATAGTGATATTTATATTGTTGTGCCCTTGCCGAGATGTTATGATTTATGATTCACATTGCTGATTTTCCTTGCCAAACTTCTGTTATTGGTATTGTCTGGGTGAGGAAGAGTGTAAAGCACGAAGGGTGATGGCATATATTGATTATTGTGAGGATGAGAGTATAAAAGCATGAAGGGTGATGTCGTGACATGTTATGATATTAAAAGCACGAAGGGTGATGCCGTGACATGTTATGATATTAAAAGCACGAAGGGTGATGCCGTGCCGTTTCTATTTATTATTTAGTGAGGATGAGAGTAAAAGCACAAAGGGTGATGTCGTGCGATGTTTTCTCTATGATTGTTATTTCCTGTTGTTACTTAGGTAATTGAACTGTTGTCTTATTTCGTTATTTCTGTCATCTGATATTGCTTTTCCCAAGCATGTTTCCCCTTTTCCCTTGTACTTAACTCGTTACTCTTGTTGTTATTATTTATTCTGAATATAATTAAATTGCACAGGTTGTCTTGATTGTCATATCCTTGCCTCGTCACTACTTCGCCAAGGTTAGGCTCGACACTTACTCAGTACATGGAGTCGGTTGTACTGACGCTACACTTGCAGATCTTTTGTTGTGCAGATCCCGGTACAGGACCCTTTGGACGTTAGAAGTAGGAAGATGTCTTCAGTCCAGTCGGAGACACAAAGGTAGTCCTGCAGGCGTCTGCAGGCCTTGGCGTCCCCTTCTATTTCTTTATTTATGTTCAAGTTAATTCAGAAACAAATGTATTTACTTCTTTCAGACCATTACATGTATTATTCATAGATAGTCCATGATATTGTGACTCCAAAGATCTGGGAATTGGTTGTTTTGGTAGTTCGTAAAAGTAGTGGATTGAGTTATAGATATGTAGTCTGTTTCATTTTCATACATTTATTTATGAAAAATGTTGTATTTCACCCGTATTCGTCTAATAATAAAGGATTAATGAAAATTTGAATATTCACGTTGACTTGCCTAGCGGGTTAAGCGTTGGTATCAGAGCACTAGGTTGCATAGGTCTCTCAATTCACGGACAAGCTTAGTAGTGTTTGAGGGATCGGTACGGAGACGTGTGTGTTTATCCCCTAGAGGCTACAGAGCCTAGGAATTACTTCACATCTATTATTCTCTAACGTGCGATTTGAATTCTCAATGCTAACTGAATTTTTACCCTATTCCCTCGCAGTTGGCGAGAACACGTGCTTCTTCACCCACTAATCAGCAGCCCGAGCCTCCAGTTGCAGCTCCTACGAGGGGCCGAGACCGAGGCCATGCTAGAGGCCGAGGTAGGGGCAGAGCTCAGCCCAGAGCAGGAGCCCAGTGGCGGAGCCTCAAGTAGATTTTGTTGATGAGGTTCCTGCCCAGACAGTCCCGGTTTGCCAAGCTCAGGTCCCAGAGGGATTCATTGCCACCCCAGTACTCCAGGATGCTCTAGTCTGCCTAGTGGGACTCATAGAGAGTGTCGCTCAGGAAGGTTTGCTTTCTGCAACACCATCCGTCTCTCAGGCTGGAAGAAGAGGCCAGACTCCCGCTACTCGCACTCCAGAGTAGTTGGCTCCTCAGTTTCAGACTCCGCTAGCTCAGCCAGATGGGATAGATCAGCGGGTATTATGGCTCAGACCGGTGATGGAGCAACTATGTCTGCTTATGATTTTTAGAGGTTGGATAGGTTCACCATGATTTTCACTACTACTTACAGCGGGGCATCTTTAGAGGATCCCCAAGATTACTTAGACAGTTGCTATGAGGTTCTTCCGAACATGGGGATCGTGGAGACCAATGGGGTCGATTTTGCTACTTTCCACCTTTCTGGTCCTACCAAGATATGGTGGAGGGATTATTGCTTGAACAGACCAGCTAGATCTTCGCCATTGTCTTGGGATCAGTTCTTCGATTTGTTCTTGGAGAAGTTTCTTCCACTCTCCTAGAGAGAGGATCTCCGGAGGCAATTTGGCCCGACATGCTATCATGATACCCCTCCACCGACCGAGAGAGGGTGAGGAGGTTTATTAAGGGGCTAGCTCAGCTGATTAGACTACAGATGGCTAGAGACACAGGCAGTGATATTTCATTTCAGAAGGCGGCCAATGTGGCCAGGCGAGTCGAGATGGTCTTATTGCAGGGTAGTGGCCAGGGGTCTGACAAGAGGCCTCGTCATTTTTGCGGGTTCAGTGGTGCCTCGTCTGGAGGCATGGATTCTTTTGGCAGGGGTCATCCTCCTAGACCCTTTCAGTTAGCACTCCAGGTATCCCGCAGTGCACCACCAGCTCCTATAAGTGCACAACCGCTCCAGAGTTATCAGAGTTGTTAATCCGGTCGACAGGGACAGCTTCAGGGCCAGCAGTCTTAATTGCCGAGATCTTGTCATACTTGTGGTGGCCCGGGGCACACTGCTAGATTTTTCCCCCGATCCTTGACTTGTTCTTAGCACCACAGTTCCGAGCTATGATTCTCGTACCAGGTGCCCCACCACCCCTTCAGCCAGCTAGGGGTGGAGGTCGATGTTCCAGGGGTGAAGGCCAAATAGTTAGAGGTGGAGGTCATGCTATTAGAGGTAGAGGACAGCCCGCAGTAGGTCGACCCAGAGATGTTCATATTGGTGGGGCCCAACCCCGATGTTATGTTATTCCTGCCATGCCTGAGGCGGAGGCCTCTGATGCAGTCATTACAGGTATGGTTTCCATTTGCAGCAGGGATGCTCTAGTTTTATTTTACCCGGGGTCCACATATTCCTTCGTGTCCTCATATTTTGCTCCGTACCTGATTATTCCTCGTGATTCCCTAAGAACTGCTGTATATGTATCTACACCGGTAGGTGATTCTATTGTGGTAGATCGAGTCTACCATTCATGTATAGTGGTTATCGGTGGTCTGGAGACCGACGTAGATCTTGTACTCCTTGATATGGTCGATTTCGATGTTATTTTGGGGATGAATTGGTTGTCCCTCTATCATGCTATTCTGGACTGTCATGCCAAGACTGTGACCTTGGCCTTGCCGGGAGTGCCTCGATTGGAGTGGAGAGGGGCTCCTGGCCATTCTTCCAGCAGGGTTATCTCATATATGAAGGCTCGTTCCATGGTCGAGAAGGGGTATTTGGCCTATTCGGTTATGTTCGTGATTTTAGTGCTGAGGTTTCTTCTATGGAGTCTGCGCCCATAATCTGTGAGTTTCCAGACGTATTCCCTGCAGACCTGTCGGGTATGCCACTCGAAAGGGATACTGACTTTTACATTGATTTGTCTCCGCGCATTCAACCCATTTCTTTTCTGTCGTATCGTATGGCCCCGCCAGAGTTAAAGGAGTTGAAAGAACATGTTGCAGGATTTGGTTGATAAAGTCTTCATTAAGCCTAGTGTCTCGCCTTGGGGTGTGCCGGCGTTTTTTGTCAAGAAGAAAGATGGGTCGACGAGGATGTGTATAGATTATCGGCAATTGAACAAGGTGACCGTCAAGAACAAGTATCCGTTGCCGCTAATTGATTATTTGTTTGATAAACTTCAAGGAGCCAAGGTATTTTCGAAGATCGATTTGAGATATGGCTACCATAAGTTGAGGACTAGGAATCCGATGTTCCTAAGACAACTTTTCTCAATCGGTACGGGCATTAATAGTTCTTAGTGATGTCATTCGGGTTGACAAAAGCCCCAACAACTTTTATGGAATTGATGAACCGGGTGTTCAGGCCTCATTTGGATTCCTTCATTATTGTCTTCATTGATCATATTCTGATTTATTCCCCCAACCGGGAGGAACACGAGCAGCACCTTCGAGTTGTTCTTCAGACTTTGAAGGACAGTCAGTTGTATGCTAAGTTTTTTAAGTGAGAGTTCTGGTTGAGTTCAGTTGCATTCCTGGGTCATGTTGAATCAGTAGAGGGCATCCAGGTGGATCCTAATAAGATTTCAACAGTCAAGGATTGGTCTAGGCCCATGTCAGCTACAGAGATTCGAATATTCTTGGGCTTATCATGCTACTACCGTCGGTTTGTGGAGGGCTTTTCGTCTATTGCAGCCCCGATGACCCAGGTTGACTCAGAAGGCTGCCTAGTTCAGGTGGTCAAATAAGTGTGAGGCGAGCTTTCAGAAGCTAAAGACAGCCTTGACCATGGCGCCCGTGTTTGTTTTGCCCTCAGATTCAGGGCCATATACTATGTATTGTGTTGCATCTTGGGTTGGACTTCATGCAGTGTTAATGTAGGATGGCAAGGTTTTTGCTAATTCTTCGCGTTAGTTGAAGATCCACAAGAAGAATTATCTAGTTCATGATTTGGAGTTAACATTCATTGTTCACGCGCTGAAGATTTGGAGGCATTATTTATATGGCGTGTCTTGTGAGGTGTTCACGGATCACAAGACTTTGCAATATTTGTTCACGTAGAAGAAGTTGAATTTGAAGCAGAGAATATGGTTGGATTTGTTGAACGACTATGATATCACCATCTTATATCATCCGGAGAAGGCCAATGTGGTGGCCGATGCTTTGAGTAGGAATTCAGCAAGCATGGGTAGTCTTACTTATATTCCGGTCGGAGAGAGGCAGCTTGCTTTGGATGTACAGGCTTTAGCCAATCGATTCATGAGACTGGATGTTTCTGAGCCCGTCCGTATTCTAGCTTATACAGGTTCTCGTTCTTCATTATTTGATCGTATTCGAGACTGGCAGTATGATAATCCTCACTTGTGTGTCCTCAAGGATACGGTCCGGCACGGGGATGCCAAGCAGGTTACAGTTGGTGATGATGGAGTTTTACAGATGCAGAGTCGTATTTGTGTACCCAATATGGATGGACTTCGTGAGTTGATATTGCAGGAGGCCCATAGTTCTCGTTATTCCATTCATCCGGGCACATCAAAGACGTACCAGGATTTCCGGCAGCATTATTGGTGGCGAAGGATTAAGAATGATATTGTGGCATATGTGGAATGGTGCTTGAACTGTCAGCGGGTTAAGTACGAGCACCAGAGACCGGGTGGTTTGATGCAGCAGATTGAGATTCTTGAGTGGAAGTGGGAGCGTATCACCATGTATTTCATAGTTGGGCTCCCACGGACTAAGAGGAAGTTCGATGCGGTATGGGTCATTGTAGATAGGCTGACTAAGTCATCACATTTCATTTTGTGGCAGTTTCCTATTCTTAGGAGAGATTGGCAGACATCTACATTAGGTAGATTGTTCTCCTTCATGGTTTGCCCGTGTCTATTATTTTAGACCGAGGTACGCAGTTTACCTCACATTTCTGGAGGGCAGTTCAACGTGAGTTGGTCATGAGGGTTGAGTTGAGCACAAAATTTCATCCTCAAACGGACGGACAGTCCGAGCGTACTATTTAGATTTTGGAGGATATTCTACGAGCATGTGTCATTGACTTTGGAGGCTCTTGGGACCAGGTCTTGCCATTAGCTGAGTTTGCCTACAAAACAGCTATCAGTCGAGCATTCACATGGCTCCTTATGAGGCATTATATGGTAGGCGGTGTTGGTCGCTGATTGGGTGGTTTGAGCGGAGAGAGGCTCGGTTATTGGGTACGAAGTTAGTGCAAGATGCCTTGCATATGGTTAAGATCATTCAGGATAGACTTCATACAGCGCAATCCAAGAAGAAGAGTTATGCCGACCACAGAGTTCATGATTTTTCATTCATGGTTGGGGAGCGGGTATTGCTTCGGGTATCGCCCATGAACAGCTTGATGATATTTGGGAAGAAGGGAAAGCTAAGCCCTACATTCATTGGGCCATTTGAGATTCTTGACAAATTGGGAGAGGTGGCCTACAGACTTGCGTTGCCAACGAATTTATCAGTTGTGCATCTGGTGTTTCATGTGTCTATGCTTCGGAAGTACTGCGGAGATCCAGCCCATGTGTTAGATTTTAGCAATGTCCAGTTGGACAAGGATTTACCCAATGAGGAAGAGCCGGTCTCCATATTAGACCACCAGGTTCGTCCGTTGAGATCGAAGAGTTATCCTTCGGTTCGTGTCCAGTGGAGAGGTCAGCCTACCAAGGTTCCTACCTGGGAGTCTGATTCCGAGTCCGATATGTGGAGCTGTTATCCCTATTTATTCCCTGATTCAGGTACTTTTCTATGTTCGTTCGAGGACGAACGGTTGTTTTACAGGTGGAGAATGTGATGACCCAAAAAGTCATCTCTCATTTTACAAGTGAAAACGGTGTTATGAGGCCTTGAAAACCTCATTTGATTTCACCTCGTTTTGCATGCGCAGCCTGGCGTATAGCCGGGAACTTTGTATATAAAAAACTGAGAAAAGTGCTAGTTTTGCCTTCAAAACTAAATTTAAGTTGACTTCGGTCAAAATTTTGGGTAAACGGACCCGGACCAGTGATTTGACAGTCCCGGAGGGTCCGTAAGTAAATATGGCACTTGGGCGTATGCCCGGAATCGAATTCCGAGGTCCCAAGCCCGAGAAATGAATTTTTGTAAGAAATTATTTCACAGATATTATAAGAGTTTTAGGAAATTTGGTTATATTTGAAATTTATGGCATCGGGCCCGTATTCTTGTTCCAGAGCCCGGTACAGTTTCAATATGATATTTATAACATCTCTATAAAATTTGGTAAGAAACAGAGGCCGTTTGACGTGATTCAGACCCACGGTTGTAAATTTTGATACTTTGAACGTTTTGGAAGTTTTCTTTGATTTTTATGATAATTTTGTTGTTTATGATGTTATTTTGGAGATTTGATTTCACGAGTAAGTCCATAGGATTTTTTTGAGGTTATGTGCATATTTGGTTTGAAGACCCGAGGGCTCGGGTGAGTTTCAGATAGGCGTCGGGGTGATTTTTTTTTAGAAAATCTGATGTCTTGTGGCTGTTGCTGGTGTCCAGCAAATTTACCCTATGTGAACGCATGGGTATCCATGCGAACGCAATGCACACGTGGGGAAGGGGGCTGCGTAACACTGTGTGATCGCACAGTACAGGGTGCGAACGCTGGAGCATAGGAAAATTACTCTACGTGAGCGCACCCATGTAGATGTGAACGCATAGAGTATAGGGGGGCTGGGGGCTGGGTATATTTTGCATCATGCGAACGCACCACTGTGGTCGAGATCGCGTATGGTGGGGGAAAGGTAACTATGCGATCGCATTAGACCTATCGCAAACGCATAGGTCAAATCTACCCAATTATTTAAAAACAATACCGATTTCGGGCATTCTTCAAAAACTCATAACTTCTTCTTCCAAACTCCAAATTGGGCGTTTTGTGAAAGGGAACTTCACTACAAATTCATAGGTATGTAATCTTAGACTCATTTTCTTCCATTTCCATTAACACCCAATAGATTTCTAGGCCTAAATCATGTTCCTAAGTGTATAAAATTAAGGATTTGGGTAGAGTTAGGGCTTTTTATATGATTCAGACTCGTGGGTGAACGGGTATGGGTTTTGGTCCGAACCTCGTTCTTTGACCAAGCGAGCCTGGGGTCGATTTTTGACTCTTTGGGAAGAATGATGGGAAATGTGTAATTAATTATTGGAATTGAATTATTTAGCGTTTATTGATGTTATTTAGTAAATTATGTCTAGATAAAATCGATTTGGAGTCGACACCGAAAGGAAAAGCGGTGATTGAGGCTTGATTTTTGTCGTGCAAGTCGAGGTAAGTGTTTGGCCTAACTTTACCTTGAGGGAATAGGTTTTGAGTCTTATTTGCTATGTGTTTATACCATGTTCAATGTATAGGTGAGGTGACGAGTACCTATACATTGGTGTCAAGCACGCCTGTTAGTCGGAAATTATGAATTATGTGATTTTCATTGATGTTTACTGTATCATAACTTAAATTTGACTTTAGTAGTTGTTCATTCGGTGGAAATTCTGGGTAATGGATATTTTTGAGTATTTGTTCGGTTAAGGAATCTTATGTAAACGTATGTACTTGAGCGATATTGGTTACAAATGTGTCCCTTGCCGGGATAGTGATATTTATATTGTTGTTCCTTTGCTGGGATGTTATGATTTATGATTCACCTTCTTCGTCTTTATTATTCATACACTGTTGTATTTATTTCCAAACAGTTGTACTTAGAATTCTACAAGATTCGTAGAGCTTATGACTAGTACTACCGGTTTTGCGAAAGTTTGTATATTCTGTTGAGAGTCTATTTCAAGACTGTTAGTTTTCCTTTTATTTTTGTTGTTATTCAGTAACTGCTAGGCTTACCTTGTCCCTAAGACTAGGTGCCATCATGATACCCAACGGAGGGAATTTGGGTCGTGACACTTACAAGGTTTGAAAGGAGACTAACCTCACTCTAAAGTTCCATAATCGGGATTCCACACCTTTTTGATGACTCAAATCAATGCACAACGCTCCAAAACTAGCCAATATTTATACAAACCATTAATATATACTCATTATAGTCATATTTATAACAATTCCTAACCCCGATCGAAAAGTCGATAAAATCACTCTCGGGCCCACGTGCCTGATTCCGAAAACATTCGAAGATAAACTTTACCCATAGCCTCACTAACTCAAATATATAATTTATTCCAAGTTCCATGACCAAAATCGTGGTTCAAATTAAAAAATACAAGTTATGGGGTTTCTACCAAAAACCCTACAATTTATACAATTTCCATGTTTAAATCCTTATGAAATCATGCATTTAACTTAATACTTGAAAGAATTACTTACCTCATATAAGATGATAAAATCCCTTCTCTTCAAGGCTCCGAAATCGCCCAACCAAAGGGAGAAATGAGTGAAAAATGGCCGAATCCCGTAATAAAATACACACTGCCCAGCGATTATTCGCACCTGCGGGATTTCCATCCCAGGTGCGGTTTCCCTCAAGCTCGGCGATTTCCGCTTCTATGGATTAACTTCTGCACCTGCGCCCCTAGGCTGCCTCTCTCGATCTCGCACATGCGACTCTTCTTCTGCAGGTGTGGTCCCTCATCTGCAGCAAAATGACCTCATCTGCGGTCCCCAGCTAGCCCGGCACTTCCGCTTCTGCAGCTCCGCACCTGCGGCCAAGACCTCGCAAGTGCGATTACACCAAAAGACAGTAGCCTCAGCCTTCCTCAACCCCAATCTCGATCCATTAACCACCCAGAATCCACCCGGGGTCCCCTTCCAATCGCACGAACCAGTTCCATAACATAACACGGACCTGCTCGAGACCTCAAACCACATCAAACAACACCAAAACCATGAATCGCGCTCAAATTCAAGCTTAATGAACTTTAGAACTTCAAACTTCTTAATTCGATGCCGAAACCTATCAAATCACGTTTGATTCACCTCAAATTTTGCACCTTAGTCGTATTCAACATTACGGATCTACTCCAACTTCCGGAATCTAAATCCGACCCCAATATCAATAGTCCATTTCCGGGCCAACTCCTCAAACCTTCAAATTTCTAACTTAGCCAAATGACTCAAAATGACCTACGGACCTCCAAATTCACTGCCGATCGCGCTCCCAATACCAGAATTACTGTACGGGTCTATTCCCAGACTGAGAACCCCAAACGGACAGAGATAACGTTGAATTGCACTTCAACCCAAATTTATGAATTTCTTTTAAAAAAGTTAACTTCCACAATAGTCGTCGAAACGCTCATGGGCCATCCAAAACCCGATTCGGACATACGCCCAAGTCCAAAATCATCATACGAACCTGATAGAACCTTCAAATCCCGATTCTGAGGTCGTTTACTCAGAGATCGAACCTTAGTCGATTATTCCAACTTAAAGCTTCTAAAAACGAGAATTCTCTTTACAATTCAACTCCAAAACTCCCGGAATTCAATTCCGACCATGCAAACAAGTCGTAATACGTGTAGTGAAGCTACTCATGGCCTCAAACTGGTGAATGACGAAATGGAGCTCGAAACGACTGGTCGGGCCGTTACCTTCTCTCATACTTAAACATATGTTCATCCTCGAACGTGCTAAGAACTGCGTTGGAGTTTTCTGAAATCATAGTTAAACACCTTGTGCACCTACCCGTGCTACCACAACTCAGTTGAGCACATTAGCTCTATCAAATATGAAGATATCCTCTTCCATTAGGCAAATGAGACTCATAGCCTAGTTCCAACATCCGCAACTCTCTACCAGGCCCGCTTCCAACATATGAATGTCGTAACAATCACCACACGCTATACCAGAATATGACTGCACATCCTTGCTAAATTCACACCATGCACCACATCGTTCACATGCCTATATAACACTCTCTGATCACAATAGCTGACATTCCACGAATATGTTGCTCACTCTCACCTCATGACTCATAGGTCATGTTCTAACTCTCACAATGCCACCACGACACAAGAGATGTGTAGAAATTCATAACCAACTGCCAAGTCAACAAATCATTGGGTCTATACTCTTGATAGTAATCATTACCTCACTTCAACCAAATAATGGCATTTTCTCTTAATACACTTCACATAATCCGATTGCACTGATCCAAGATCCAATAATCTCGTCTCACCCAGTAAGAGCTGCTCAGGCAATAAGCCACCCAGACCTGACCAACAGTCTCACATGATGCCACAACGCCAATAAACTACAAACTCGAGCGCGATACATAAGGAAAACGAACTCTGGAAGGGACTACTCAACCCACGCAGCAAATATGAACTTTTGTCAAAAAAGGGGAAACAAAACACACGAAAGAATAGAATATAAGAACCGTACTCAACATCACACTGTTGCGGAGTGCAACCCGATCCAAATAGCATACCCGTGGCGGTGTGCCACCCAATCCCCACATAAAATTCATATAAGGAGATACACGCCGAGCTAAATTGCTCATTACTACAAAATACTGAATATCGGTCACAAGCGAACCAAGTGCTTAATACCGACATTGGGGAAACATATAGCGCCATACACTACAAAACTAAAGCACAACTGAGGTGCGATATATAATCTTAATCTCAAGAGCCATCGTGCTCGCATAACCCCATCGCTACACGGAACCTCAACAAATAAGAAACTTATCAAGCCGCTACACGACTCACACGACCCAATATAACATTACATGAAATACTGCCAACGAAACAACATCCATTATCCGAATACACCTCTATGAGGAGCACTATGCTGAAATGAACATACCTGACATGATATAGAGCCCACATTCATATTTAAATTCATTCACAAACCTCAAGCCGATTTTTATCACACCGAGCTAGGCTAATAGCCTTACCTGGGTCCACAATAAACCACTCCTTCTAATAACACACGAGAATAACAATCATAGCTGGGAAAAACTCCCAAAACCCACAACCAAATGAACCGAGCACTCTCCGGGCATGAATCCTCAATTAAGCAATATCACCACATTCTTCATACTTGGTTTAAATCTTCACTCAGTCAAAAGACTACATGTCACACTTATACGATCTTCCCGTGGAATACACCTCCACGACCTTACGCACCAGGTAACAAGTGTGCACCTCCATACCACCGGTCATACAAATGCTGCAAAGCAAATCAAGAATCCGCATCAAGAATGCAAAGCCCCTTAAACAAACACCGATCTCAGGTGATGCGGAAGACAATACCACCTTACTCTAAACATCAAAATCTCTTTCCTGCACCGTACTGCAACCTTGATCCATACCCTCAAATTCATACTACTCACTACACCTAACATGTCAATATGCGATAGCACAGGAATTTCGTCATAACCCCTGAACCTCTAATAGGGTGAGCAGTTCATCATATAAAAACCCTTTTCAAGAGAACCAAAGAAACACGCGAGTGAATTCTCAGAATCGAAGAACATGCAAATCCTCAAGTATTGGTCTAAACCACCATGACCCTTCCGGGATCCGCCTATGCACCACAGGTCATAATACTTGAGTACTCCCAAATAGAAACAATCACAACGACCGTCAAGCCTCGCACGAACTGCCATAAATCACATGCTTAATCTAACCACGTTGGAGGAGCTGATTACTGCCATCATCATACTTCTAATTATCCTTAACTTGCCTTAGAAATAATAATAACTACATTCCTTACATAATGAACTCAACTCCGCACTTATCCCGAGTGACCCCATCTCACGAGACCACATTATCTCCAGACCCACGAACCTTCTCACACCTCCCTAGTGCACACATTAGCATCCTCAGTTGCTACACCCATTCTGAAATTTCCACTACGAATCTGAAGTAATTTTCTCTCATTCCTCCTGAATACTGCACTATAAGCCGAAAATAACATAGAACACTCCGAGCCTCTTATCATAATCTGCTGCAAAAACTCGATTCTTGACCATACCGCGGGCATGAAATCCTTAGGCACTGCATTTTAACCCTTTTGAATTCATTAGGACAGTTGTTAAAAGTCACCCACTCTGGCTTGGTCCCGAATATACCCAACTCCAAGGCTCCGCTGGCACATGAACACCCATCTCAATGAAACACTGACTGCATCGCTCCCCTTTCACATCACCTCTGAATGAAGCATAAGTCCTGAATATTCCCAAAGCGCGAACACGAGCCGATAAAGCCAACCATACCACACTTTTACCAATTCCTTTGCTCAAATTACTACTTACGTTCTCCTCTCTTAGCTGTAATAACCCATCAATATGCTAAGACTCAGAAATCTCGGAAATAGACAACCATGCAATCAAACCGCATGAGGTGGGACTCTCCCACTTAGCTTGGAGCTCCATTACACCACTTTGGAACCCACACGGATTCTTTTTTTCATTGCTGAGCTGATCTCGCGACACCAATTTGCCAAATTCTTCGAAATCCTTCTGTTAACATTTCACGAACATTCTGCATCTCTACCAATATTCACCTATTCGATCTCTTGCTGGATAGCCAGTAAAATTCTCCGTAGAAGCTTCTACCGCTGACCCGCTCACAAAGATAAGCCACCTGTGGAAATTATATGCTGACATAGATAACCCATCTTGAGCCCCTTCTCATTCACTAGCTGAACTAGTCCGTTCACTCCTTAGGGACATCAACTAAATGTACGACACCTTCTTAAATTCCCAGGTTATATTTCATCCTTTGTCATACCAAGCAACCCCTTTCTGTTGCATCCAGTTTCCCTCCATATAATAATCAATGCTTCAAATCAAGCCCGTAGACCCAATCAACGTCCACAAAAATTCCCAAATCCTTCCAAACTTTCCTTAAGGTGCATACTTATCCTGCCACTGGATCCATATGATACTATGCCACTCCCCCACCGTGGTCAACCTCACTCCTTTAAGCGACGATCTGATTCCCTCTTCTCCCGTTTGGCCTTCTAGAAGTTGAACCACCGCTTGACACTTCCCCGTATGTCCTTCATCATCATTTGATGCTCAATTGTTGCCTTACATAAATATATACCTCTGTATTACTTGAAACAATACCACTTTAAACCTTTCGGAAGACAATTTTTCTCGAGCCGTCAACATTGAAAACACTGGTCCGATCCTGAACCACCGCACATCGCGATCTCTGACAGCCGCTTCTATAAAACTATCCTGCAACACCCTGCCCCAAAGGCTAATTGAAGAAGATTATAACACCGGTGAACTCCGACACGTACAAACGAGGACGACGACACCACGCCGCAGATAAAAGTTCCACCACACTAGAGCGCACCAAGTCTCATTACTCTATCAACCCACACCTGAACATTTATAGTCTGATTGCCCTTCCTCTATCGGAAATAAAATACCGAATCTTTGAATCATGCACTGAGCTGAAATGATAGAACGACCTTTCGCAAGGCGATGACAATAACCTCATCAAATACGCATGGAGAAACATCCTGCACCATATTTGTAGTACCGTTGTAATCACTCACCTCCAAATTTATAACCAGCGCTTCACGTTGCATAAGATTGAATGAGAACAAAATTAAGGCATAAGCCTCAAAGACTCAAACAGCACGATGAGGAATAAATAAGGGAAGTACTTCTAACAGCCTTGTGGCCTCTCGAAGATAAGTACATACGTCTCCGTACCGATCCGCAAGACTCTACTAGACTCGCTCATGACTCGTGATACCTAAGGGAACCTAGTGCACTGATACCATGTTGTAACGACCAAAAATACCTTAAAGGTCATGAGTGTGTCGGATACCATTGTCAGGCAAGACAACACTAAATAGTTAATTAAATCCTCATTTTTATATTTTCGAAATAATTTTATTTTAAACATTAGACAATAAATAATAAACTTCATTAAATAAATAATGACGTCTTTAACAAATTTAAGTACTGAATAATCCCATAGTCATCCCAAAACCCGGTGTCACAAGTGCATGACCAATTTCGTGAAAATAAGATGTAACACAATAATCTGTCCGGAATACAATTTGACAGTTGAAGAAGTACAATAATATACTCTGATGGAGACTCTGCTGGCTGCGGTCGTCCCGAGAGGTGCAGTTCACCTATGTCTCTGTATCAACCATGCTGATGCGCCAATACATGGGACTAGACATACGTGTACCTGTGCAACAAAATGCACAACAAGTATACTATGAGTACAAAAACAACGTGTACCCAGTAAGTATCCCACCTAACCTCAAAGAGGTAATGACGAGAGGTCGACACCAACACTTACTAGTGGTCCAATAATACCAGGTACAGTAAAGGTAGGAATAAATATGAAATAGATTAAATATATTAAACAAACAAGTATGAATTACGTGGTAAATCCCCTGCTTTACAATTTCATCAGCTATCAACTAGCAAGTTTTCTCCGTGATCGGAGCATATACATAGATAGAGGGAATTTCATCGAGAGGTTGTGATAATTCAATTAAGGGAAAAACCCTTAGATACACTGGCTTCTAGCCAAATATTACGCATGATTACATGAGAATAATATATATATATATATATATAGGAAATGCCGAGGCGTACGACCCGATCCAACATAAAAGAAAACTATGCACTGCTAGAGGGTCGAATGACATGAACCATAGATGCATCTATTAACCTGCCTAGGCGAACGACCCGCTCCCATGAGAGCAGTGGAAAGGATTACCCCGCTTGCGGATATATAATTGCGAAGCGCTTACATATAAATAAAGAGTTACCCCGCTTGTGAATCATACATGCGATGCAGGTACTCATAGACACACACATTTAAACAGCCAATCAAGACTTCATCATGAAGACAATTACGCAAGAAATTTACAAATTTCTCCTTTAACGATTAAGAAAAATAATTTTTAATTTTTGAAATTCATTTGCGAAGTTCGATATGATTTAAGAATTTTAAATTGACAACAAAGTTACAAGTACGGCAAGTAAGCATGCTTTTGGATCCTAGACTACCCGGACTTAAGAATTTCCGTAGCTATGCACGGGCTCTCATCACCTCGCGCGTACGTAGCCCCCCACAAACAGTAGTACATAATTAATTGTTTCACCTATGGGGACAATTCCCTCTTAAGAGCTTAGAAAGGACACTTACCTCGCTCCAAAGTTCCATAATGGCATTCCACGCCTTTCCAATGACTCAAATCAATGCAAAACGCTCCAGAACTAGCCAATATTTATTCAAACCCATTAATATATACTCAATTACTCATTATAATCAAATTTATAGCAATTCCTAACCCCGATCAAAAAGTCGACAAAATCACTCTCGGGCCCACATGCCCGGATTTCGAAAACTTTCGAAGACAAGCATTACCCATAACCTAACTAACTCAAATATATAATTTATTCCAAGTTACATGACCAAAATTGTGGTTGAAACTCAAAAATACAAGTTTTATGGTTTCTACCAAAAACCCCACAATTAATACAATTTCCATGTTTAAATCCTTATGAAATCATGCATTTAACTTAATACTGGAAAGAATTACTTACCTCATAGAATATGATGAAATCCCCTCTCTTCATGGCTCCGAAATCTCCAACCAAAGGGAGAAATGAGTGAAAAATTGCCAAATCCCGTCATAAAATACACAGTGCCCAGCGATTTTTCGCACCTGCGGAATTTCCATCGCAGGTGTGGTTTCCCTTAAGCTCGTCAACTTCCGCTTCTGTGGATTAACATTCGCACCTGCGTCCCAGGCTCCCTCTCTCGATCTCGCACTTGCGACTCTTCATCCGTAGGTGCGGTCCTGCATCTGTGGAAAAATGACCGTATCTGCGGTCCCTAGCTAGCCCAGCCCCTTCCGCTTCTGCGGCTCCGCACCTGCGGCTAAGACGTCGCAGGTGCGGTTACACCAGAAGACAATAGCCTCAGCCTTTCTCAACCCCAATCTCGATCCATTAACAATTCGTAATCCACCCGGGCTCCCCGGGACCCCGTCCAATCACACGAACCAGTTCCATAACCTAACAAGGACCTGCTCGAGGCCTCAACACCATCAAACAACGCCAAAACCATGAATCGCGCTCAAATTCAAGCTTAATGAACTTTAGAACTTCCAACTTCTTTATTCGATGCCGAAACCTATCAAATCACGTCTGATTCACCTCAAATTTGGCACACAAGTCATATTCAACATTACGGACCTACTCCAACTTCCGGAATCTTAAATGGACCCCAATATCAATAGTCCACTTCTGGGCCAACTCCTGAAACATTCGAATTTATAACTTAGCCAAATGACTCCAAAATGACCTACGGACCTCCAAATTCACTTCCGATAGCGCTCCTAATACCATAATCACCGTACGGAGCTATTCCTAGACTCGGAACCCCAAACGGGCAGCGATAATGCTGAATTGAACTTCAGCCCAAATTTATTAATTTCTTCAAAAAATGCTAACATCCACAATAGGCACCGAAACGCTCCCGGGCCATCCAAAACCCGATCTGCAGATACGCGCAAGTCAAAAATAATCATACGAACATGATGGAACCTTCAAATCCCGATTCCGAGGTCGTTTACTCAAACATCCAAGCTTAGTCGATTCTTCCAACTTAAGGCTTCTGAAAACGAGCATTCGCTTTACAATTCAACTCCAAAACTCCCAGAATTCAATTCCGACCATGCAAACAAGTCATAATACCTGAAGTGAAGCTACTCATGGCATCAAACTGTTGAACGACGCGCTGGATCCCAAAACGACGGGTCGGGCCGTTACAATAATTAAGTAATCTGATTTTAATGGCATGTTTAACTAAGGAACATTTTTTATTTTTCCTTAATTTTTTGTACTAATTGTATATCTTTGGTATTAAAATGTCTTTATCCTGTAGATCCTGTCTTAGCACATAGAGGTCCTACTATTTTTCCTAGATCCTTTGTGAACTTTCTTGCATAATTTACTATACCTAGGAACCTTTGTAATTCTTTAATATTGTCTAATTTATCTGGCACCTATAAATCCTTTTTAGAGATATGAGGTTGTAATTTAATTTTTCGATCTCCTAAAATGACTCCTACAAAATTTGTATAGTTTTTATATAATTTCATCTTCCTTTTACTAATTATTATTCCATTATCTACAAATAATCTAAATACTGTCTGTAGATGTTCTAAGTGTTCTTTAATACCTTTACTAAATACTAATATATCATTGACATATACTAGAACAAATCTTTTATATTCTCCAAATATACTATCCATTTTTCGTTGAAAAATTGGTGGTGTTGTAATCCAAACGGCATTACTAACCATTCGAAATGCCCTTTTGGACAAGTAAATGTTGTCCATTCTATACTTTCTTCGTGCATATTTACTTTCCAGCGTCCCGATTTACAGTCAAATTTACTGAAGATTCTTTTTCCTTGTATTCTATTTATTAATTCAGTTTTATCAGGTAACTTTTATCCATCTGTTCTAGTATTATGATTAAGTCTTTTATAGTTTATTACCATCCTTGTGTTTCCTCTTATTATTTCATTCTGGTTTCTTACCATGAAGGCTGCTGACCTATGTTTAGAAGTAGATCTCCTTATTACTCCTAAATTCATGAGTTACTTAATTTGGATTTTAAAATCTTCTAAATCTTGATTCGGCTTCTATTGAGGCTGTTTTAATTATGTATTCTGGATTGATTATATCTAATTTACACAAAACTTTGTTATTTTCCCAGTGCTTTAGAGGTTTTTCTCCAATTATCTCTATTTCATCCAGTGTTTTTATTATATTATCTAGACTTATTGATTTTTTATTATTCCTATTTTTTCTATTCCTGTTTTAAAATTATATAGTTTTGTTTCGATGTCTATTAAGGTGTAATCTTTTTTTATCCTTACAACATGCATTTTTATCTTTACATTCCTTACAACATTCTTTCTGGTTTTTCTACAGGTTTTGTTGCCCTAAATTTAATTGTGTCCTCATCCGGTTCCAGTAAAAAATATTACTCCATCTCTGCTGAGTAAACAACTACCATTGTTATGTATCATAAAATTTAATCCTAGTACAAAATCTGCATTTATACTTAAGTCTCTTACCCAGATATTATCTACCTTGTAACTAGGTTTGTAAAAATCTAAGCATGTATTTATAAATCTAATCTACGGTTTCTCTACATAATTTCTATATATATTATGGTTTCTGTCCATTTACATAGTAGCAATGGGGTTATCTAAGGTTTTGATTAGATTTTGTGGAACTAGTTTCTTATTTATTATACATCTTGTACATTTCGAATCTACTAAAGCTAATATTTCTATTTCGGAATCCTGTATTTTGATTCTTGATAATATTTTTATTGTACTTAATTTTTTAGCTTCGTTACATATCAGTGTGTCATATGTAACGACCCGACCGATCGTTTTGAGCTTTAGCGCGTCGTTCAACAGTTTGAGGTCATGAGAAACTCTGTTTTCAGTATTATGACTTGTAGGTGTGGTAGGAATTTAATTTCAGGAAGTTTAGAGTTAATTTGGAAAGAAAATTCTCATTTCGGAAGCCTTAAGTTGGATAAATTGACTAAGATTAGGATTCTGAGTAAACGACTTCGGAATCAGGATCTGAAGGTTCCAGTAGGTTCATATGATGATTTCGGACTTAGGCATATGTCCGGATCGGGTTTTGGATAATCCGGGAGCGCTTTGGCGTATATTGTAGAAGTTAGTGTTTTAGAATGATTTCATAAATTTAGGTCGGAAAGCATTTCAGAGTTATTAATGTCCGTTTGGGATTCTGAGTCTCGGAATAGCTTCATATGGTGATTCTGGAATTGGGAGTGCGATCCGAAGTGAATTCGGATGCCCGTATGTTATTTTGAAGTCATTTGGCTAAATATAGAAATTTGAAGGTTGTTGAAAAAACCGACCGGAAGTGGAAATTTTTATATCGGGGGTCGAAATGCGATTCTGGAAGATGGAACAAGTCCATAATGTCGAATATGACTTGTGTGCAAAATTTGGGGTCAATCGGTTGTGATTTGATAGGTTTCGGCATCGGATGTAAAAGTTGGAAATTTCAAGTTCATAAACTTTGAATTTTAGTGCGATTCGTGATTTTGGCGTTGTTTGATGTGATTTGAGGCCTCGAGCAAGTCCGCATTATGTTTTGGAACAGGTTGGTGTAATTGGACGGGGTCCCGGGGGCCTCGGGTGGATTCCGGGTGGTTAACGGATCTAGTTTGAAGTTTGAAGAAGTGTTGAGATTGTTGTTATCTGGTGGCTTTGGCCGCAGGTGCGTCTTTGGCGCCAAAGGTGCGAGTTTTGCCTGGAACTGAGGAAGCTGCAGGTGCGGGAGTTTGGGCGCACCTGCGGGAGTGTAGGTGCGAAGGTTGGATCGCAGGTGCAGAAATGAGGCCTGGGCATAATGTTTTAAAACGGGAATTTTGACAATTCTCCTCCTATTTTCATTTGGTAAGGGCGATTGTGGAGATCTTCAAGGAGGGATTTTCGTCAAGGATCACAAGGTAAGTTATCCCAACTCTTTTTAAGTAAAATGTATGGTCTAGGTACAGATTTGAGTATGGGAATTTGTGGAAAATATGGAATTTTGAAGAAAAACATAGAAATTTGGTAAGTTTTGATTCTAGCCACGAATCTGAGCATGAAAATTAGAGTAAATTGTTATTTGGGCCCGAGGGCATTTTTGTCAATACTTCGAGCGGAGATGAGAATTTATATAGTCTGAATTTTCACAAGTATTAGGGTATATTTTCATTGGTTTGCCCGTTATTTGGCTAGTTTTGGAGCGATGTGCATCAATTGGAGTCGTTGGAAGGTCTTGGAAGTCAATTATGGAATTTCGGAGCGAGGTAAGTCTCCTTTCTAACTTTGTGAGGGGGAATTGTCCCCCATAGGTGAACTAAATGAATACATGCTATTAACTGCGGGGGCCATGTGCGCACGAGGTGACGGGAGTCCGTGCGTAGCTACTAATATGCTTACGTCCAGTTAGTCTAGGACCCACTACCATGCCTTACTTGTTGTACTTGTGATCTTGCCAATAATATTAGACCACTAATACGATCGAAATAGTATTGAATACCTAAGAAGACTAGAGTACATTTTCTTAATCATCTAGAAAGATAATTTATTCTTCCTTGCGTAATCGTGTTCCGTCCAGATTTGTAATATTTGAAAACCTCGTGAAACATGGTAAATGAATTCCCATAAATGATTTATATGCTATATTCATGTTCACCTAAAGAGAATTTTATCATTTTCTTGAGAAGCTGTATTCTTGATAAAAATGCGGATTTATTATGTAAATATGTGTACATATGAGCACCTGAGTCGCATGGATGATTCGCGAGCAGGTTAGTCTTATTATTATTACGTTGACCGCGTCACATGATCGATTCGCGAGCGGGGAAATAGATGCATCTATGGTTCGAGTCGTTAAACCCTCGGTAGTGCACAGTTTATGTTTATGTTGGTCCGGGCCATCGACCCTCGACATTTCCTGCGCATAAGACATGCATACTATATACCATATGTGACTTGAATTGTCAAACGGTCTTGGAGATTTAAATTGTCAACTAAAATGACGAAGATTTAAAGTGTTAAATGTGGAAGGAGTTGATATTATTTATTCATGATTATAATAAAATGCATGTGGCATTCATGCTTAGTGTCTCACTTGATTATACTAAATTGGCTTCTAGTAAGTGTCTAATTCTACCTCTTGTCACTACCTCTTTGAGGTTAGGCGGGATACTTACTGAGTACACGTTGTTTTCATACTCATGCTACACTTGCTGTGCATTTTGTTGCACAGGTACCTTCATAGAAATATGGTTGACTTGGAGACATAGACGAGCTGCATCACTCGGAGACGATCCGCAGTCGGAAGAGTCTTCCTCTATGTATTTTATTTTTGTGGAATTTGTAAAATTCTTAGAAATTGCTCATGTACTTGTGTCACCGGGTTCTGGGATGTGTTGGGATGTAGTTTGTTAAAATGGAGTATTGGACTGTTATTTTTACCTAATGGATTTTATTTAGTTGTGACGTGTTAAAGTGAAAGGTAATGATTTCAAAAATGCTAAAACAGGAAATTTAGCTTAACTATTTAATGATTGGCTTGCCTGACAGCGGTGTCTGGTGCCATCATGACTTCATGGATTTTGGGTCGTGACAGCATGGTATTATAGCTCTAGGTACCCTTAGGTTTCACGAGTCATGAGCATGTCTAGTAGAGTCTTACGGATCGGTATGGAGACGTCTGTACTTATCGTCGAGAGGCTACAGTGTTGTTAGGAGTACTTCCTTTCTTGATTCCTCATCGTGTGATTTGATTCCTCCGAGGCTTATGCCTACATTTGTTCATACTCAATATTACGCATCACGAAAAGCTTGGTATGAATCAGGAATTTGAGGAATTGAAATGGTGTTATTATCGTTGCTCTGCGGAAGAGTAATATGTTGTTTCAGCCAGTAGCTGTAATTCTGAGGACCTGAGGTTATGCTCAGGTTGTGATGATGTTTACAATTGGTTATCGCGCGATGTCGATATAATGATAGAATGCTTGCCCATATATTGGGGGTGATGAATGGCTTGAAGGGAGGTCTTCTCAGGGCGTGATTTCGAGATTTCAGCAATTTAGTTCTGGCCGAGGAAAGGCATTTGGACTATAAATTGTCAGGTTTTGGATTGATAAAGTAGTAAGACTTTGTGTTTTCAAGTGAGGTGGGATATGCACCTGTGATGTGATGTCGTTGTCACCGATCGAATGGAATATGTTAAGTTTGTCAGTGCTATGGTTTTTTCGGTTGCATGGGGTCAGAGTATTGTAAAGAAGTATTGAAGAAGCAACTGTCAGAGACCGTGAGGCGCGGTGGTTCAGTACTAGATAAGTGTTGACAATGAAGGCAACTCGAGATAGATGATCTTCGGAGAGATTGAAGTCGTGGCGAACTGCTGGATTAAGAACTACAGAGAATGATATTGAATTGAGGTAGCAATTGGGCATCATACGATGAAGGAAGATATGTGAAAAGTCCTAGGCGGTGGTTCCTTTTCTAAAAGGCCAGGTGTACGTAACGGAAGTCAGGTAGTTGTTTAAAGGAATAATTTTAACAAGTGGGAGAGTGGCAGCGTAACACAGGAGTTCAGTGGTAAGACAACTGCCTATCTTGAGGGAAAGTTTGAGAGTTTTAGGGGATGGTGATTGGATCCACGAGCTTAAGGTGAAATGTTGGTTATTTCGGCGGAAGGTTGGATACAACAGGGAGGAATTGTTAGGAATGAAGAAGGACGCAATGTGGCAGTGAATTTGAAGATGTTGTAGCGCATTTAGTAAATGTCCATGAGGAGCGGACAGACTGGTAAAGTTGTTGAATGGGATCAGGCTTAGGATGGGGTATTGATGTTGCAGAGAGTGTGCATTTCAGCGTCGTTGGAAGGTGTCAGTTGGTGATTTCCACATGTGGGTTATCTCAAGTGAGTAGGTTAGCAGTTGCATGGTTGGCAAGTTTATGCGAGGGATTCTGGTGGCTATTCTATATGAGGCAGAATGTGTGAATGGTGCTAAGGAATTTGAGTATTTAAGGAATGCTGACAGGGGAATTCAGAAGAATTGGATGGATTGCTTAAGAAAAATCATCCTAACAAAAGAGAATGGATCTCATCAGGGTCTACAGTGGTGCAAGGAGTAGCTTCAGGCTAAGTAGGGGAGTCCCACCACCTGCAATTGGGTTGTAGGATTGTGTTCTCATGGGGTGGCGGATTGTCGGTGTTATGTCAAGTTATTGCAGCTAAGGGAAAGGAGTAAAATGGTGATTGTGCATAGGATTTGATGAATGTGTGCAAAAGTTGTCCCTATTGGACCATGGTTAGGCTTTGGAGGATTCAGAATTTATGCTTAATGCATAGGCGATTTGTAAGGGTAGTGACTTTGTCACGTACTTCATTGAGAAGATGTGCATGTGCTAGAAGAGCCTTGGAGTTGATAGTATTCGGGGCCAGTCAGAGTGGGTGACTCTCAATAGCGGTCTTAGCAAACTCGAAGGTTAAGAATGCGGTGTTTAAGGGTTTTAGGCAGTAGTATGATAAAGAATCGAGCTTTTGCAGTATAATTTCTAAAAAGGGGAGAATGGTTGGAGTGTTCTATGATATTTTTCAACGTGCAGGATAGTGTTAGGGGAGTGAGAGAAGTAAACTCCGAGGTGTAGATAGATTATCAGAAGGGTATGAGACGGTTTATGGGATTGAGATAACATGGTCTCGTGAGTCAAGGCCACTCGGGATGAGTGAGGGTTGAGTTTGTTATAATTTGAATGGGGTTACTATTGTTTTTGAGGCGATTAAGGATGATTAAAAGAATATATATTGGTTGGCCATGGTTGGAATGACACATCTACGACAATGATCAACTCTTTCAATGTGGTTATGTTATTCATATGGTTTGTGCCGGTGTGTGCGAGTCTTGTCGGCCGCCATGATGCATTTATTTGGAATCATTCAGGTAATATGGCTTGTTAGGTCTAGGCTGATCTCGGAAGGATCATGGAGGTATATACTATTCCCTGAGGATTTGCCTGTTTTGTGATTATGAGAATTCACTCGTGTGTTGTTATGTTTCTCTTGAATTGAGGTGGGAAAAGAGAAAAAAAGGTTTCTATATGAAGGGGTGTTAACCCTATTAGTGGTTCAAGAGTTATGATGGAATTCCTGCGCTATCTCATATTGTCATGCAGGTGCAGTAAGAAGTATGTAATTAGAAGTAATGATCAAGATTGCAGTTTGGTGTTGGCAAGGATGTCATGAGCTCGGGCGACCAAGCAAAAAGGATTTGAAATTTCAGAGTAGGCTGGTGTTATCTTCAGTGTCACCTGAGATCGATATTCGGTGAAAGATGCTTGTACCCTGGGTCAGGGGTTCTTGATGTGTTTTGCAGTGTTAGTGTGGTCGGTGGTATGGGTGTGCAGACTTGTTACCTCGTAGAGGGTCCTGGGAGCGTGAACACGGGAAGATTGTATAAGTGTGACATGTAGTCACTTGAATGATTAAAGATTTAGACCAAGTATAAGGAAATGCAATATTGCTTGTTTGAAAAGTTATGCCAGGAAGGCGTTCGGTCCAGCTGGTTGTGGATTGTGGGGTGTTTTCCGAGCTATGATGTTTGTTCTTGCGTGTTATGAAAGGAAGTAGGTTATTTTGGACCCAGGTAAGGCTATCAGCCTAGTTCATTGTGAGCGGAACTGGCTTGAAGTGTATGAGTGAATTTAAAAAAGATATGGGCTTCATGCGAGTCAGATGTGTTCATTTCAGTATAGCGCTCCTCAAGGAGGGGTGTTGGAATATCAGGGGTTGTTCCTTCTTCGTCAAATTCATGTGATATTATCAATTGGAGTCGTAAGAAGGGCTCCGAAGCCAGTTATGGAACTTCGGAGCGAGGTAACTCTACTTTCTAACTTTGTGAGGGGGAATTGTACCTCATAGGTGAAATAAATTAATACATGATATTAATTGCGGGGGCTACGTGCGCACGAGGTGACGGGAGTCTGTGCGTAGCTACTAATATTCTTACGTCCCTTTATTCTTGGACCCACTAGCATGCCTTAGTTGTTGTACTTGTGATCTTGTCAGTAATATTATACCGCTAATATGATCGAAATAGTAATTGAATACCTAAAAAGAGTAGAGTTCATTTTCTTAATCATCTAGAAAGAGAATTTATTCTTCCTTGGTTAATTGTGTTACTTCCAGATTTGTAATATTTGAAAACCTCGTCAAACGTGGAAAATGAATTGCCAAAAATTATTTATATACTATCTTCATGTTCACCTTTAGAGAATTTTATCATTTTCTTGAGAAGCTGTTTTCTTGATAAAAATGCGGATTATTATGTTAATACGTGTACATATGAGCATCTGAGTCACAGGTATGATTCGCGA
This sequence comes from Nicotiana paniculata, assembly GCA_005239505.1. Lineage (NCBI taxonomy): Eukaryota > Viridiplantae > Streptophyta > Magnoliopsida > Solanales > Solanaceae > Nicotiana > Nicotiana paniculata. The sequence continues at coordinate 46,687 of ML307951.1, forward strand.
GCAGGTTAGCCTTATTATTATTATGTTTACCGCGTCGCATGATCGATTTGCGAGCGGGGATAATAGACGCATCTATGGTTCGAGCCGTTCGACCCTCGGCAGTGCACAATTTATGTTTATTTTGGTCTAGGCCGTCGACCCTCGGCATTTCCTGCACATGATACATCCATACTATATACCATATGTGACTTGAACTATCAAACGGTCTGGGAGATTTAAATTGTCAACTGAAATGATGAAGATTTAAAGTGTTAAATGTGGATGGAGTTGATATTATTTATTCCTGATATTAATAAATTTCCTATGACATTCATGCTTAGTGTCTCACTTGATTATACTAAATTGACTTCTATTACGTGTGTAATTCTACCTCTCGTCACTACCTATCTGAAGTTAGTCGGGATACTTACTGAGCACACGTTGTTTTCGTACTCATGCTACACTTGCTGTGCATTTTTTTGCAGAGGTACCTTCATAGAAATATGGCTGACTTGGAGACTTAGACGAGCTGCATCACTCGGAGACGACCCGCAGTCGGCAGAGTATTCCTCTATATATTGTATTTTCATTTTTATTGCTTGTCCAATTTGTATTTCGGACAAGCTTTGTAGAATTTGTAAAATTCTTACAAATTGCTCATGTACTTGTGTCACCGGGTTCTGGGATGTGTTGGAATGTACTTTATTCAAATGGAGTATTGGACTGTTACTTTTACTTAATGGATTTTATTTAGTTGTTACGTGTTAAGGTGAAAGGTAATGATTTCAAAAATGCTAAAACAGGAAATTTAGCTTAACTATTTGATGATTGGCTTGCCTGACAGTAGTGTCTGGCGCCATCACGACCTTATGGATTTTGGGTCGTGACATCATAATTCTCTATACTCATTAGTTCTTCATCGTATGTGAATTCTGCTACATTTTCTTCGTCATCTTCTAATTTTTGTTTTCCCTTTTCAATTTTTTATATTCTTTTTTCTAATTAATTTATTATGGTTTCTAATGCCATTACTCTTAAATTGAGAGTAAGCTCATTTATTCCTCGGCATTTTTCTTCTTTATTTATTTTTGTCTTAAATTCTTTTTCTATACATAAGATGCATCCTTCTATGTAACATGACTTACATTTTGCTCTTCTCTCCCTACTAGGATACCATTTACATATAAAACACTGTTTACTATCTAACCCATTATTTTTTTCAAACATTATTACATTCTTCGGATATGTCACGACCCAAAATCAATATAGGTCGTGATGGCGCCTACCATGAAACTAGGGCAGCCAACTACTGAGAGTAACACACAAACCCGTCTGTTTAATATCACAAGTCAATGTAATTCATTTAAGGATTCCTGTTCTAAGGATATAATTAATAGCAGTAATACCACAAAAATCAAATCTAAACACAACTCAACACCCGGATACAACGGTCATGAGCATCTAAAGAGATAAATACAATATATGATAACAAGTCTCTACTAGTACAATCCGGAGAATTCTACAAATTTACGAACTAAGAAAGGAAAGAAGGCCAGCTGGGGACGCCAAACAGCTAGGTACCTCTATCATCGATCAAAATCCGAGCAAAGGAGAAATTAGCTAATGCTCAGATCTGGTACTTGGATCTGCACACAAAGGTGCATGGAGTAACGTGAGTAGGCCAACTCAGTAGGTAACCAAAGTAACTAAAGACTTGAGTGCAGTGACGAGCATTTAAAAGTTATAGTTTGACAAAAACATGTGCCAGTGAAAACAAATAGAGTAATAAGAAGACAACATTTACCAAATACTTTTCAAACTCCAGTTCTCCTTCTATATTTGCATAAAACATTAACTCAACGTCTATTAAAGAGACTCAATGTAAAAGGAGTGAAAAACAATGATCTCATAATTTATAGCCTCTCGGGCACAATATCACTCATACGTAAGGTCTCTCAGTCACTCGTGACTCCTCTATTAGTACTAAATGCTCACACTCCGCACACTCACTCAATAGTTACCATGTATCCACACAAAGTGTTGCGGCGTGCAGCCAGATCCACATAACATATGCTGCAGCATGCAGCCCGATCCAAATAATCGGACCACAATTGCCCCTTCAATTACTAAACCAAAGTCTCCAATTATCCAAGCCCTAACCTGCAATTGAACAATGATTTTTCCCCCAAATTTATCCTAAATCAGTCAAAAAATTACATAGGAATGAGTTTTAGGTTCAATTATCTTACCTCAACGAAGTCCTCTTGATTTCATCCTTCAAAACCCTCTCCCAAAGCTTAATCCCAGATGAAAATATTGAAGAAATGCCAAAAAATTGCGAACGGTGGAACTTATACCTTCCTGCCCAGTGGTTCCACAACTGCGTCCACTTACGCGCACCTGCGTACCCGCACCTTCGTTCCAGGTGCGCACCTACGGAAAACACTTAGAAGCCCAGCCTCCGCACCTGCGCTCAAGATTCCCCATCTGCGGCTTCACAGGTGCGATAAAAAACTCGCACCTGCAGAACTCCTCCAACCCACAATAATCCGCACCTGCGACCACTCGTCCGCTTCTTCGGGCCTGCACCTGCGGTCCCCTATCCGCAGGTGCGGTAACATCAGCATCAGCTGCTATTTTCAAACATAAAATCCCCCGATGGCTATCCGAAATCAACTTGAGCCCCTTGGGACCCCAACGAAATATACAAACAAGTCATTAATTATCAGCCAGACTTAGTCGAACCCTCGGAACACCCGAAATAACATCGAAATTCCAACAACCCATGATCCAAGCATAAGATTCCTAAAACTTTCGAAAATCACCAACGATGCCGAAACCAACCAAAGCACATTCGAATGACCTGAAAATTTACACACACGTCCAAAATGACACTACAAAACTGCCACAACTCCTGGAATTCCATTCCGACCTTGATAGCCTATTTTCCACTGCCGACAGGAAATCGCCAAAAACTGACTTTCACACATTGAACCCTAATTCTATATTGGACCTTAAAACCACATTCAGAACAGACTCCTAAGTCCCAAATCACCCAACGAAGCCATCCGAGCCATAAAATCTACATTCCGAATTCGTTTACCAATAAGTCAACTCCCATTTGACTTTTTCAACTATTAGGCCAATTTAAGAGACCACGTGTCTCAATTCTCTCCACAATCACTCCGAACCTGAACCAACCGACCCAACCGACCCAACACAACATAAATAGGCTAAGCAACATATGATAAAGCATAAATAGGGAAAACGGGGCTAAAATTCTCGGAGCAACCGGCCGGGTCATTTCAATGTTTACTAATGTATTTCCTTGTATTTCTTCTAAATTTAGTTTTTCAGTCCTATCTCATTTATTAATTCTTCTTCTTCTGACTCTGATGAATCTATTTGAGTTTATTCCTCTGTATCAACACTTACTATAGAGTATATACTTTCATTATCTAACATTTGTTCGTCTACATTTATTAAAGTTTCCTGAAAATCTTCTATTAATTGTGAATTTCTGGTTTTATTATTATTTCATTTCAGGCATGTATTGGCTAAGTGTTCTACACTTCCACAGGTGAAACATTCTAATTTATTTTTATAATTTCTTTCTGTTCGATATTTCTTAACATGTCGATTTCTGTCTAGGTATGGGTTTTTAGGTAATGATTTTCTAAGATAAAAATTTTTTCTATTATATCCCTTGTTATATTGAGGTTTATTTGTATATTTTTTCTTTTTGTATTCATTCTTATCATATATTTGTGTTGTATATATGGTTGATTTACAAAAACTCATATTATTCTATTTTAGTCGTTTTTGTATTTGTATATTAGTACACTTTTCTTGTAATATTTCCAATATATGTTGTATTTTATGTCCTATGGACCATTATGAATTTTGGTTTTGTATTACTCTGTTTCTTTTATACCATCGTTCTTCTATTTCTCTGCCTAGAACTCCTGAAAATTTATTAAATAATTATTTACCTAATTCTTCATCAAACGCATTTCCACTAATAGCATAATAATAAAAATAATCATTGAGGAATTTCTTTATATGAAACCAACTGCTTATGCTTAATTGTTCTAACTTTATTAAAGCATTTTTTTGTTATACTACTAATCCACTATTTGGGTCTTCTCCTGTAATTAAACTATGTATTTTATTTGTAAAATTATAAGGATTTAGTCCCATTGCTATTAAAGCTTAAAATTCTTGTGGGAAATCTGACTTATAAGCTTCCCATAATCCGTTTGTTGATTCTCCTTAGAAAGTTTCCATATATTTATACATTATTTCTGCATTTGGTTCATGGTAAGTTTTTATATAGTCCGCTACTACTATTCCGTTCCAAAGGTCTACTACTGAGTTCCACATTTGTGGGCTGTGAGCTGCTACATTTAATATTTTACATTTACTTCCTCCTTCTTGTAGTATTATAGGTTCCTCTATAGGCATTTTTTTTTCCTGATGGTTTTACATTTTCTATTTCTATTTCTTGACCTAGTCTATATACCCTTCTTCTAGGCATATTTCCTGTACTAGTATCTATTGTACTTTGATGAATTGTTTTCTAAAATGGACTAGGACTAGAACTAGTTGATTCCATTAATTATTTTAGACTTATAGAGATTATGTCTTTGTTTCTTCGTAGCTATCCTTCGTTTCTTCTAAAATTTTATCAAATTTTTTTGATCTTTTTTGTGAAATATTTTCTGATCTATATCCCCAATTGTCCGTTCATAATTCGCATTTCTTAAAATATTCTTCTGTTTAACTTAGAGTTAAGACTCCCAAGTTTACATGCTTTATATTGAAAAGTCCTGTTTTTATTTTCTCTAACTAATATCCTAGCTTTTTCTAATGCTTTGTCTACTCAAATTCATCTTGTATTATTCCAATGTTCATACATTCACAACCTTCTACCGTACTTTCAGTTCCATCAATACTTCCCTATAGGTGGTATAAATGTCGTTAGAGAACGTAATTGATGTTTCTCCCGTAGAATTTTTATACATCAAATCAGATTCTGGTTTTAATATTTTTTGCTTTGCAAAGTCCTCTAGATTCCATTCTAATCATGCATATTCTTCTGGGTCTATTTTGATGGGTTTTATTAGTTTTATTCCTTTATTTCCCATTACTTCTACTACATCATCTACCTTAATTTTGAATTTGGTATTACTATTAGTTGCCATTTTTCCTATAAATGCTACACATATTAATAAATTATTTCCATTATTCATTTCTTCATATCCTTTTGTTTGTATTCATATTTTAATGTTTTTTTCCGAATTCTACTAAGTTTATCACAAAATCTGGGCTTATGTAGAATATTCCTCCATTATTAGTCATGTCTACTTCCGTTAAACCTGTTATAGATTTCGTTTGGTCAGGCCATCTATAATCAAATACTACAACCAGTACTTTAGTTCCTAAATTTTTTCTAGTTAATCCTTCTAATCCTATTAGTACTAATCCCATATGCATTAAATGGTCACGACCCCGAAATACACAGTCGTGATGGCGCTTATCGTGAAATCTGGCAAGCCACACATTTCATCTGTTACAAGATGTTTCCAGAAACATCCATTATATTTGCAGCAAAAGTCTCATATTTATAAAGCATTTAAGAGTTTAATCATCATCGATAACATAAGTGAGAGAAAAAAAAACCCGAACCCAAATCTAGTGTCACCGAGTCATGAGCTACTACATCGAATATCAAAATACAATGCCGACATAAAGTTGTCTGAAATAATTAAATAAGACAGGTAGATAGAGAAGGAGATAATAGAGGCTGCGATAGCCAACTGCTACCTCGATGCCTCCCAAGGAACTCTGTCTACAGCTCAACAACTACTATCGGGTCCCGCTGTACCTGGATCTGCACACAAGGTGCATGGGGTAACGTGAGTACACCAACTCAAAAGTAATGAACCCAAACTAAGGGTTGAGAGGTAGTGACAGACTAAACTTCAATAATTGTAATGAAAACAGTACACAGAAAGTTAGGCATGCTCACAGTTTCGACAGATAACGAACACATAATATGACCGATATGATAAGTAGCCCAAGTATATCTCAGTACTCCACATGCCAATGTATCAACAGAGTGGAAATGCACATAGTTCTCACAACTCTCACACATGAGTCCACTCAGTACTGTATATGGCTCTCAGGCCGAGGGAAAATCCATCCCGGAATATGGATAATCACCGATGACCGTAGTCACTCAGTACTGAGGAAAAGTCCAATCCAGCCCCCACGGAGAAGATCCATCTCCGGAATACGACACTCGGACAAGATCCATGTCCTAGGACGATCCATCCCTAACATATCATAAAGGTCGAACAAGGTCCATGTCCAGGGAAGATCCGTCCCTCAATATCAATGCGCTCACCGGGGGTGTAAGGACTCCGGAGGGGCTCCTATTGGCCCAAGCGCTATATCAAGCCAACGAAGGCATGATCAGAGTATAACTGCGGTGTGCAGTTCGATCTCATAACTGTCATAACAATAGGCTCTCGACCTCACTCATCCATTACTCTCCAGTCTTACTCACATGGGCTCACAAATGCATGAACTAGCCCGAAACAATGATTAATATATATAATCAACAATTACCGAGACTGAGGCATCAAATGCTATGCAATGAGATTACTAAGTATACAAAATAAATTAAACACATAAGGAGACAGCAATATACGACCGATCGGGTCTCCACAGTATCGGCTCGAAGCCTTGTTATACATAATTTGTCATGACTTCTATCATGTTTGCATTATTCGCATTAGTAGAAGCATATATATCATTAGGGAATAATCACTAAATGGTGTCATGGGATGAACCAGGTCACAAGTCTCACGGTGCACGCCCGCACGCCCGTCACTTGGCATGTGCTCCAATTCTAATCACATAACAAGTAGTTCGGGGTTTCGAACCCTCAGAACAAAGTTCGAAAATGTTACTTACCTCAAACCGACTAAAATCCTAGTCCACAATGCCTTTGCCTCTAGACTCAGCCTCCGATTGCTCCAAAAATAGCCAAAAATCAGATTTATATCATTATTACATGCCAAGGAACAAAGTCAATTCGAAAATTATCAAAATCAAGCACAAATCCCGAAATTGGTCAAACCCGACCCCCGGGACCACATCTCGAAATTCTATAAAAATCACAAAACTAGAATCTTTACTCTCCCACGAGTCTATACATACCAAGAACATCAAAATCGAACCTCAAATGCACATTCAAATCCTCAAAAGAATTCCCAAATTTTTTCTTCCATTTCCCCCAATTTCCACTCCAATTACTCAAATTAAAGGATGAAATGCAATACCAAATAACGGAATTGAACCAAAACTAAGTGAGAAATGCTTACCCCAATCACTCTACTGAAAATCTCTTGAGCTCCAATGGTTTTTGAGATATTGGACTTAAACCCACGATTTTGAATATAAAACTGTCTACCCATTCATTTTTTCTTCGCGAGCGCGGCGATCCTCTCGCATTCGCGTAGGCTAACCTCGTCTGCCTTCCAAAATGCCCTTTCGCGAACGCGAAGCTTTACCAATCCCAAGACTTCGTGAATGCATCCCCTGTTACAGAACGCATGGACCATTAACCTGGGGTCCCCGGCTACCTATTCCTCTTCGCGAACGTGGCTATAGGGCGTGAATGCATAGACCAGAATGCCCAGATCCCCCATTTATTCTTCCCTAAAGCGGGACTCCACTGCGAAGGCGATGAACAAGAATTCTCTGCAACAACACCAGAAAATCTGCCATGTTCAAAGTCCAAAAATTGATCCGCTAACCACCCGAAACTCACCCGAGGCCCACGGGACCTCAACCAAACATGCCAACACATTCCATCACATCATTAAAACTTAGTCGAGCCTTGGAACCACTCAGACCAACACAAAAACACTAAGTCACCATCGGATTGAATCCTAAGAACTTAGAAACTTCCAAATTTTGCCATAGATGTCGAAACCATCCAAAACACGTCCGATTGAACTAAAAATTTGCACACGCATCCAAAATGACACTACGAACCTGTTCCAACTCCAGGAATTCCATTCCGATCCCGATAGCCTTTTTTCCACTGCTGACCAGAAATTGCCAAAAAACTCAATTTCGCCATTTCAAGCCTAATTCTACTTCGGATATCAAAACCACATTCCGAACACACTCCTAAGTCCCACATCACCTAACGAAGCTATCTGAGCCATAAAATCCACATTCCGAGGTCGTTTACCTAATAGTCAACTTCCGTTTGACCTTTTTAACCCCTAGGCCAACTTAAGAGACTAAATGTCTCATTTCTCACTGTGACCCCTCTAAACCCGAACCAATCAACCCCAACACATCATAAGTAGTCTATGCAAGACATGAAAAAGCGTAAAAAGGGAAAATAGGGCTAATCTCACGTAACGATCGTCCGGGTCGTTACATTCTCCCCCTCTTAATCAAACGTTCATCCTCGAACGGGTCTAGAAACATACCTGGAGTCTCAAATAAGTGAGAGTATCTACTCTGCATCTCCCACTCAGTCTCCCAGGTAGCCTCCTCCACCGGCTGCCCTCTTCACTTCACCTTTACTGAAGCTATATCCTTAGACCTCAACTTTCTAACATGAGAACCCAAAATAGCTACTAGCTCTACCTCATATGAAATATCACCCTCAAGCTGAACCGAGCTGAAATCCAACACATGAGACGGGTCACCAACATACTTCCGAAGCATGGGAACATGAAACACCGATGAACACTCGATAAGCTGGGTGGAAAAGAAAGTTTATAAGCCACATCTCCAACCCTCTGAAGCACTTCAAAAGGCCCAATCAACCGGGGGCTCAACTTGCCCCTCTTACCGAACCGCATAAAGCCCTTCATGGGTGATACCTTCAGTAGCACCTTCTCCCGAACATGAAAGACACATCCCGTAACTTCCGTTCCACATAACTCTTCTGCCTAGACTGCACCGTGCAAAGCTGCTCCAGAATCAACTTCACCTTATCCAACGCATCTTTTACCAAGTCTGTGCCCAATAGCCTAGCCTCACCCGACTTGAACCAACCAACCGGAGATGTACACCTTCTCCCATATAAAGCCTCATATGGAGCCATCTAGATACTCGACTGATAACTATTATTATATTCAAACTCAAAGAATAGCAGAAACTGGTCCAATGAACCCCCAAAATCAATGACTCAAGCACGCAACATGTCCTCCAAAATTTGAATAGTGCGCGTTGACTGCCTGTCTGTCTGAGGATTAAATGTTGTGCTCAACTCGACCTGAGTACCCAACTCTCTCTGCACGGCCCTCCAAAACTGAGATGTGAACTGAGTACCTCTATCATAAATGATAGAAACTGGGACACCATGCAACCGAATTATCTCCCGGATATAAATGTAAGCTAACCATTTTGAAGAATACGTTGTACCAACAGGAATGAAGTACGCGGACTTGGTCAACCTATCCATAATAACCCATATAGCATTGAACTTCCTCGATGTCCGTGGGAGCCCAACTACAAAGTCCATGGTGATCCGCTCCCACCTCCACTCGGGAAATTCTAATCTCTGGTGCAATCCACCTCGTCTCTGGTGCTCATACCTGACCTGCTGAGTTGAGACACCGAGCTACGAATCCAATGATATCCTTCTTCATCCGCCTCCACCAATAGTTCTATCTCAGATCCTGATACATCTTCGGGGCACCCGGATGGACGGAATACTGCGAGCTCTGGGCCTCTGCTAGAATCAACTCTCGAAGCCCATCCACATTGGGCACACAAATATGACAGTACATCCTCATAACCCCATCATCATCAATAACCACATCCCTAAAATCACCTCGTTGGACCTTGTTCTAAAGAACGAGCAAGTGTGGGTCATCATATTGGCGTTGTTTGACCCGATCACAAAGAGAAGATCTGGTATATACATGAGCTAATACCTTACCGGGATCTGATAGATCAAATATCACCAACTGGCCTGCTAAGGCCTGAACATCATGTGCTAATGGTCTCTCTACTGCTGGAAGATATGCTAGACTCCCCAAACTCTCTTCTCTAAGACTCAAGGCATCGGCTACTACGTTGGCCTTCCCCGGATAGTATAAAATAGTGATATCATAGTGCTTGAGAAGCTCCAACCATCTCCTCTGATGAAAATTCAAATCCTTCTGCTTAAACAGATATTGCAGACTATGGTGATCAGTAAAAACCTCACAATGCACCCCGTACAAATACTGACGACAGATCGTCAAGGCGTGAACAATGGCTACTAGCTCGAGATCATGAACTAGATAATTCTTCTCATGAGTCTTCAACTGGCGCGAGGCGTAGGCAATCACTCTACCCTCCTGCATCAAAACGCAATTGATGCCTATCCTCGAGGAATCACAATATACGGTATAAGAACCTGAAGCGGATGGAAATACTAACACTGAAGCTGAGGTCAATGTAGTCTTGAGCTTCTGAAACCTCTCCCTACACTTGTCCGACCACCTGAACGGAACACCCTTCTAGGTCAATTTGGTGAAGGGCGAAGAAATAGTAGAAAACCCCTCCACAAAGCGACGGTAATATCCCACCAAACCAAGGAAGCTCCTAATCTCTGTAGCTGAGGACGGTCTGGGCGAACTCTGCACCGCCTCTATCTTCTTCGGATCAACCTGAATACCCTCACTGGACACCACGTGCCCCAATAAAGGTACAGATCCAAACCAAAACTCACACTTTAAGAACTTTTCATAAAGCTTCTCCTCCCTTAATCTCTGCAATACAACTCCCAAATGCTGAGCATGCTCCTCCTGGCTACGAGAATATACCAGGATGTCATCAATTAACACAATAACAAAAGAATCCAAGTATGGCTGAAACACGTTGTTCATCAAATGCATGAACACTGCTGGGCATTGATTAGCCCTAAAGGAATCACCATAAACTCATAGTGACCATAACGAGTCCTGAAAGCTGTCTTGGGAATATCAGAATCCCCAATCTTTAGCTGATGATACTCGGATCTCAAATAAATCTTAGATAACAGTTTGGCTCCCTGAAACTGGTCAAACAAATCATCAATACGAGGCAAGGGATACTTATTCTTATAGTAACCTTGTCCAGCTACCTGTAGTCAATACACATTCTCATTGAACCATCCTTTTTTTTCACAAACAACACTAGTGCACCCCAAGGTGACACACTAGGCCGAATGAACCCCTTCTCTAGGAGTTCTTGAAACTGCTCTTTCAATTCCTTTAACTCTGTTGGTGCCATACGATATGGAGGAATAGAAATGGGCTGAGTGCCGGCACCAAATCAATACCAAAATCAATATCCCTATCAGGTGGCATGCCTGGTAAGTCAACATGAAACACGTCCGGAAAATCATGGAGCATAGGAACAGAATCAATAGTGGGAGTCTCAACACTGACATCTCTCACAAAAGCCAAATATGATAAACACCCTTTTATACCATACGTTAGGCCTTCAGGTATGAAATCACCATACTAGGCACATACTCAACAGAGCCTCTCCACTCAATTCTCGAAAATTCTAGCATCGCTAAGGTCACAGACATAGCATGACAATCAAGAAAATCATGACACAGAGATAGCTAATCCATGCCCAATATCACATCAAAGTCAACCCTGCCAAGCAATAACAGATCCACTCGGGATTCCAGACCCCCAATAGATATCACACATGAACGATACACACGATCCATAACAATAGTATCGCCTACCAGAGTCTACACATGAACAGATGTAACTTAGGACTCACGAGGCATATCCAGAAAAATGAGCAAAGTATGATGAAACATAAGAATACGTGGAACCTAGATCAAATAAGACTGAAGCATCTCGGTGACATATTGAAACAATACTTTTAATCACTGCATCTGAGGCCATAGCATCTGGTCTGGCTGGAAGTGCATAAAATCGAACATGACCTCTACTTGATTGACCTCCCCCTCTAGGGAGACCTCTAGCTGACTAGCCCCCACCTCTAGCTGCTTGGGCGGGTGGTGAAGTAACTGGTGCTGAAGCTGAATGCTGTCTCCTTTGTTGAAATGAACCACCCGAAAGGCGGGGACAAAACCTCTTGATATGACCCGGATCACCACACTGAAAGCAACCCCTCTCAGCAAATGGCGGTGGGGACTGAAGGGAACCCCTGGAACCAGAATAACCACTAGAAGCACCATGCGTGAAGGAACCCTAAACTGATGGTGGACGAGATGAACTCTGGGTTGGAAGAGCACTGAATGAGGAACGGCATGGATGAGAGCTGCGGGGACCATGCCCCGATGATGCACCACTATAGGCTAGGCGGATTGGCTGAGGAGTCCTAAATGAACGACCTCTGCTGTGCTGAGATAGACCACCTGAATGAACACCACTAAAACTACCAAACCCTCGAGGCCACTTGGCCTCCCTCTTGACTCGCTCCTGGCGGAGAACCGACTCAATCTCTCTGGCAGTGTAAACCACCTCCTCAAAAGGAGCACCAGATATCCTCTCGCTGGTCAGAAAAATTCGAAGCTGATAAGTGAGGCCGTCAACAAACCTCCTAATCCTCTCCCTATTCGTTAGAGCTAGCCAAATAGCATGACGGTCCAACTCGGAGAACCTCATCTCATAATGCATCACGGTCATGTCCCCCTGACGCAACTGCTCGAACTCCTTACACAGCTCCTCCCTGCGGGACTGCGGTATATACTTCTCTAGGAACATAATAGAGAACTGAGGCCAGGTAAGGGGTGCTACATCAATAGGTCTACGCCTCTCATAGGCCTCCCACAAAGCGAGTGCAGCTCTTGAGAACTAGAAGATAGTAAATGGGACCCCACTGGCCTCCAATATCCTTGTTGTGCGAAGAATCCTCTAACACTTGTCTAAGAAGCCCTGGGCATCCTCGCCCTCAGAACCAATGAAAGTCGAAGGCTGAAGTCTACTAAATCTCCCCAACTTGCGTTGCTCATCATCTGCCAAAGCTGGGACTACAAAATCCTGTTCTGGGTCAATCGGTTGGGCTGGACCTGCCCGTGGTGATGGAAGGCCCGAGTAACCTACTTAGGTGTCCGGGCAACTAGAGTCTAAGTGTCTCCCCCCGCCTGAGAAGTAGCGGCAGTAGAATACATAGCGACTGCCTGTGCAAGACTGGTGCACACAGTCAAAATTTGAGCTAGGGTCTCCTAAAGACCCGGAATCACAATAGTCACTGTCGGTTCCTGAGCCGGTCCCGCTGGAACATCTGAGGCAGGGGTCTGATCTTGAACAATACGAGGGTCCACAAGTAATTCCCCGGCTGCTGTGCTGGCTGCACCTCTACATCTACCACGGCCTCGACCGCGGCCTCGACCTCTCGTTTGTCTAGCTGGTGTCTGGTCACCCTGATCGGTAGCGCGAGTCCTCACCATCTGTGAGAGAATGAAAACAACAGAAGCTTAGTTCCAGGAATCAACAGATTCTCACGACAAAATACAAGAATGTGAGATTTTTCCTAAGGGTTTTGTAGCCTCTCCAAGATACGTACAAACGTCTCTGCACCGATCCGCAAGACTCTACTAGACCTGATCATGACTGGCAAGCCCTATTTAATCTAGATTTCTGATACCAACTTGTCACGACCCCAAAATACCCAGTCGTGATGGCGCGTATCATGAAATCATGCAAGCCACACATTTCATTTATTACCAGATGTTTCCAGAAACATTCATTATATTTTCACCAATAGTCTCATATTTGTAAAGCATTTAAGAGTTTAATCATCATCTATAACATATTGGAGAGAGAAAAAAAACCCGAACCCAAATCTATTTTCACCGAGTCATGAGCCACTAAATCTAGTATCAAAATACAATGCCGACATAAAGTTGTCTAAATAACTAAATAAGATAGGTAGATAGAGAAGGAGATAACTGAGGTTGTGATCTCCAACTGCTACCTCGATGCTTCCCAAGGAACTCTGACACCAGCTCAACACCAATATCGAGTCCCACTATACCTGGATTTGCACACAAGGTGCAGGGGGTAACGTGAGTACACCAACTCAGAAGTAACGAACCCAAACTACGGGATGAGAGGTAGTGACAGACTAAACCTCAATAATTGTAATGAAAACAGTATACAGAAATTTAGGCATGCTCACAATTTCGATAGATAACGAACACAAAATATGGCCGATATGATAAGTAGCCCAAGTATATCTCAGTTACTCTACATGTCAATGTATCAACAGAGTGGAAATGCACATAGTGCTCACAACTCTCCCACAGGAGTCCACTCAGTACTGTACATGGCTCTCATGCCCAGGGAATATCCGTCCCGGAACATGCATAAACATCGGGGACCGTAGCCACTCAGTATATAGGAAAAGGCCAATCCAGCCCCCACGGAGAAGATCTATCTTCGGAATACGACACCCGGAGAAGGTCCATGTCCAGATACGATGCATCCCTAACATATCATAATGTTCGGACAAGGTCCAAGTCCAGGGAAGATCCATCCCTCAATATCAATACGCTCACTGGGGTGTAAAGACTCTAGAGGGGATCCGATTGGCCCAAGCACTATATCAAGACAACAAAGGCATGATCAGAGTATCACTGCAGTGTGCAGTCCGATCTCATAACTGTCTCAACAACAGGGTCTCTGCCTCACTCAGTCATTACTCTCCAGTCTCACCCACATGGTCTCACAGATGCATGAGCTAGCCCGAAACAATGATAAATATATACATAATCAACAATTACATAGACTGAGGCATGAAATGATATGATATGACAGGACTGAGTTTACATCAGGGAATAACAGTATCGGCATGAAGCCTTAATATATATAATTTTTCATGATTTCTATCATGTTTGCATTATTCAGATTAGTAGAATCATAGATATAATCAGAGAATAATCACTAAATGGTGCCATGGGATGAACCAGGTCACAAGTCTCATTTGGAAATGTTACTTACCTCAAAACCGGCAAAAATCCTAGCCCATAATGAATTTGCCTCTAGACCCGGCCTCCGATGCTCCAAATCTAGCCAAAAATCTGATTTATATCATTATTATACGCCAAGTAACGAAGCCCATTCGAAAATTATCAAAATGAAGCACAAATCCCGAAATTTGTCAAACCCGACCCCCAGGCCCACGTCTCGAAATTCGATAAAAATCACAAAATAAAAATCCTTACCCTCCCACGAGTCTATACATACCAAGAACATCAAAATCGGGCCTCAAATGCCTATTCAAATCACCAAAAGAATTCCCAAATTTTTCTTCCATTTTCCCCCAATTTCAACTCCAATTACTCAAATTAAAGGATGAAATTCAATACCAAATCACCGAATTGAACAAAAACTAAGTGAGAAATGCTTACTCCAATCACTCTACTGAAATTCTCTTCAAGCTTTGCCTTCTCCCGAACTCTCCAATGGTTTTTGAGATATTGGACTTAAACCCTCGATTTTGAATATAAAATTGTCTGCCCAGTCATATCTTCTTCGCGAACACGACGATCCTCTGGTGTTCGGGTAGGCTAACCTCGACTTCCTCCCAAAATGCCCTTCGTTAACGCGGCCAATGCTTTGTGAACGCGAAGCTTTACCAATCCCAAGCCTTCGCGAATGCATAGACCATTAACCTGGGGTCCCCCAGCTGCCTAGTCCTCTTCACGAACACGGCTCCAGGGCGCGAACGCATAGACCAACATGCCCAGCTCCCCCATTTACTCTTCGCGAACGGGGGACCCCACCGCGAACGCGATGAACAAGAATTCTCAGTAACAACACTAGAAAATCTTCCAAGTTCAAAGTAAAAAAATTGATCCGCTAATCACCCGAAACTCACCCGAGACCCTCGAGACCTCAACAAAACATGAGACCACATCGTATAACATCATTCAAACTTAGTCGAGCCTTCGAACCACTCGAAATAACAACAAAACACTAATCACCCTCAAATTCAAGCCTAAGAACTTAGAAACTTTGTAATTTTGCCAAAGATACCGAAACCATCCAAAACATGTCCGATTGACCTAAAAATTTGCACACACGACCAAAATGACACTACGAACCTGTTCCAACTCCCGGAATTCCATTCCGACCCGAAAGCCTATTTTTCACTGCCGACCGAAAATTGCCAAAAAATTCAATTTCACCATTTCAAGCCTAATTCTACTCCGGACATCAAAACCACATTCAAAATACACTCTTAATTCTTTGTCCTTAATAATTTTATCTAATTTTTTGTTAAGTTCCAAGAGTAATGTTATTATAGTGTAATTTTGTTTTATTTGTATTTGGGTTGATTTTCCTTGAGGAACGTATTCTAAAAGTCCTTCTAGGCTAGACTGAAATTTTTCTGTTAATTTTAATGCTCTCTCGTATACATGTCCTAAATCGTTCATGAAAGAGAGATTTTGTCACGACCCCAAAACACCCAGTCGTCATGGCACCTTTCGTGAAATAAGGCAAGCCACACATTTCATTTGCATAAAGTTGTTTTCAAAAAAGATCACTATACTTGCAGCAATAGTCTCTGTTATTTATCTATGTCTATACAACATAGGGGGGGGGGGGGATTTGTGGGGTGACCAATTTTTGCGTGTAGTAGTTATAGAAGGACCAGTTTCTTCTATGTGTTCCAACTCCTACAGTTAATGGAATAATAATTTCAGAAAATAAAGAACACAACAATTTTACGTGGAAAACACCTGGCTTAAAAGGTGAAAAAACCATGACCTACTTCCCAGTAGGATTTTCCCAAACTCTTCACTAAATCAATTATCCAAACCGCATTTACAGAATAAACTATTTTGTAAACCTAAGGATTAACTCTAACCCTTTGTGGCAAACTAGCCTCTAGATATTTGCGACAACCTTCAAGTTACTAACTTGAATACTCAGTACCTATTACAAATGCTTCTAGATAAAGCTGAAAGACACACTTTGTAATCACCTACCACAAATAAACTAGACTAAAAGACAACAGATGGAACTGGTTCTTCTAGCTGGTTCAAGTAGCTTCAGAATCGCATAGGAAATTCTCACACGAACTGCTTATAAAATTGCTTTGGTAATTTTGTTCTCAATCACTGTTTTGCTTCTATGTTTGTACGCATCTGTTCAATAAGAACACTTGACAATATATAGGATCCGTAGAAAAGGAGATATACTAGAATTAGGATGCAGCTCTTCCAATTCTTATGCAACTCTTCCTTGGTGGAAGAGTTCTAGTTGATCTCAACTCCCTAGATCCTCTTCTATCTTGATTTTGTCCTTACTGAATAAGGAGTCCATCTCCCTATCTATTTGCAACCTTTTTTACCAAGAGATATATCTTCAGATCACTGACTGTGCTTATCTCCTATTTGCGATCACCTCACGTGCCATTACCTCTGCATGTCTATGTCTCCAGTGATGGACCTGGTTCAACTCTGAGTTCATTTGTCAATCTTGAAAACCATTCAGCTTCTTGATCCAAAAAATTCCCCCTTTTTGATATGACAAAGTTTGTGCTTAGTCATGTAATCACTTTAATCCAACATTGAAACTTTTTATAGTATTAAGCATTTATTATAAAGAACTATGTTCATTAGGTTATAAATATCACAATTTTCTATATAGCACATCATTATGTTCATTAGGTTTTCTACAAGATTTATAATAATTACTCATGGCCACTGAGGCAACTGCAAGTGCAAACATGTATTAATCATCAATAGCTAACCAAGGGTGTAAACTATCAAGGAAAGTGAAACACAATGAGTAAGATCAAAAACAACAAAATTCATTGATAAAAGTATGGTTCAAGCACTAAAGAAATAACGAACTGAAAACATTTACAAGCATGAGAAAAAGATAGCAAAAAGAATCCCGAACTAGGTCATAGAGGGGTAAGGGACGGCACCGGACACCTAAGGCTGTGAAGGGGTGGAGGTTGGGTTCTTTGCTTGGAAAAGAGAGAGAATTGGTTGAAGAATCCCTGCATTCTTCTCCTTTTCATTAGCTTGTTCATATCTGAGAGCATCCCGCTCAGCCTCAACCTTTGCAAGGCGGGTTTTCAGGCGAAGGATTTCAGTATCTTTAACCCCACCTTCACGCACAAGCGCCATGACCTTGATGTTCACAGGAATTTTCCTTTATGAGCCAGGTTCATCGTCAGGAACATACACATCATAATCGCATGTCAGAAGCATGTTCTTCCCAAAATGGTCATTGACAGTGGTCGTTTCTTCTTTCTTCACGGGCACTTTGAAGTGAGCCAGCACAATCGTTAGGATGAACCCATATGAGATAGCATGATCATTGGAGCCATTCACCACCCTGTCCAACAACTAAATTATGAAAGAGGGCCAGTTGATTTGCCTTCCACTGTCCACGCATTCCATGATAGTTAAATCCATGTAGTTTTCTATGTGCCTCTTCTATTGCCTGGGCAGTATGCATTTATTGACAAACTCAAACACCACTTTGTGTTGAGGTGTCATCTCGCTTTTGAACACAACCCTTGGTTCCACTTCTTCAGCATTATCATTGAACCTCCTGGTGATTTGCAGTATAGAAGAAAGGCCATCCAAGTTGGGCCACCGCTGTCTTGTATAATCATCATATCCCTCAGCGAGAATCCCAAGAATTTCACCCAGCTACTTGGCATCAAAGGAGATCTTAACCCCCTTCACTATATTGGATACCCTGCCATCCTTGACTTCCGCCTTTGCCATGAACTCGACAATCTCACTCCTAGCCAGCCTACCTTCAAGTTGAAGGACCGTGTCCTTCCAGCCTTGTACTTCTGAGTGTCCACAAGGTAAATCATACCAGATTCTTCAAGATCCTTCAGCAACCTTCCCTTTAGTATCGTGCACTTCCCAAATTTTGTCAATTTGTCTGTCTCTCCACCAGACTCCTCTACTTCTTCACCACTCCACTCCTCATCATAAACCTAAGCCTTCTTCGATTTCTTTGTGGACTTATTTCTTCTAGCAATAGTCGAGGGTGTAGCAGACACAGATGCTGACTTCTTGGAAGAAGTCTTGGACTTATTTGGTTTGGGTTTCTGAAACTCAACTTCTGCCATTTGTTCCTCTTAATGGACCAGTTCCATCTCCTCAACATCAACAGCCTTTGCAGGCTCAAACACTTTTGCCTTCCCCTTTTCACCTTTCTTTCTCCTACTCTCCCTCAAAGCCTTCTGCAACTCCTCTTCACTCTGCCTATTTGCACTCCTTCTTGTGCGACCTCTGGGAATGGAAGAATCAACATAGGGAATGGCTTTTCTCTTCTTGATTTCCACTGGAGGAGAAACTCTCTTGGTCTTGCTGTCTTCTTCTCTTTGGGTTTATAGATCTCCCCTAATTTAACGACCCGACCAATCGTTCCGAGAGTATAGCCTATTTCCCGCATTTCTAATTCATTTCTTGTGTGGTTCATCTCTTATTGTGTGGTGTTGGGTTGGTTGGTTCGGGTTCAGAATGCCGTGGTGAGAATTAAGGCACTTAGACTCTTAAATGATCTTAATAATTGGAAAAGTCAACCAGGAGTTGACTTATAGGTAAACGACCTCGGAATGCGGATTTTATGGCTCTGATACCAACTTGTCATGACCCGATTTTAGAGTTGTGATGGCTCCTGCCGTAGAACCAGGAAACCCGCCCATTTTATCTAAGCTAAATTCAAATTATATTAAAAATACAATTTCAAAACTTCAGATTATTAGTATTATCAGTAATTTCGTTTGAAACTGTATTTTTACTAAAATATGAATTTAGCTTAGATAAAATGGGCGGCTTGCCTGGTTCTACAACAGGCGCCATCACGACTCCGAAATCGAGTCGTGCCACTCAACTTTCTCATAAGATCAGCCAAAGTTTCTTTAATGGATGAACCATGTTCATCGGTTGCATGTTGAAGATGTTTCAGCCCCTCTGCAGCCTCTCTAAAATTACTTCCCCCTAAATCCTTGGCACCATATTCAACAACTACAAGGACAGTCCCACAAATTGCCAATGGAGTACCTCCTTCCCATGTTCCCCTCGCAGTACTTCTTTCTCCCTCACTCATAAAGTTATTTTTACCGCATCTTCTTCTCCTATCAGGAATCTCCACATCCACTATAGACCCAATTAAAACAAACATATTTTTAGAAGTGACCGGCTCAGACTCAATTTTAGATGTTACCTGTTCAGAATCAGCCAAACGAGTTTCTTCCCCCTCAATGGCGGACTTGAAAGAGTCATTGGAGTTCTCAGATTCTTTTGTATGTGTAGCTTGAAGCTTTGCGTTGAGTTTCCTAGCTATAGTGCCAGAGGCCACAGTCTTTTTGGCCAGCATTTTCACACACCTTCTCCTGGGTTCTGAATTTGGGCTTGGTTATACAATGGGAGTGGTTGGAGGAGGCGGAACAGGGTTCTTTTGAGGGGTGGTGGGCTGTGATTGAGATGGGGTGGAGGAATTTGATTGAGATAGAGTGGAAACAGTATCTTCAAGAGTGGTGCTGTAGTCAGGTATGGTTGAGGAGGATAGAGTAGGAGGTGGAGTGTTAGCCATGGTGATGATTTTTGTTAAAGAAAATCAGGATCAAGGTGTTATAGTAGAAGGCTAAAAGGGTTTCGACGGTTATGTATTTAAGAAAAAGTTGAGATATTAGAGAAGTGATGATGGGTTTTTAAAGTCTTGGTTAATAAATACTCAAATGATGTAATATTGTTCAAGTGGGAGTCTAACCGGTTTAGGAGTATCCGGTTAGAAGTGACGATTATGACTCCCCTATAATCTAGGCTGTTTTAATTTGATTTGACTCTTTGGAACTGGTTCAAATCTGGGATGGGTACTAGATTTAATAAAGGCTTATTATAGATAGAATCCTGCTCATGAGTAAGTATAGATATTTCAATATGTGTATAGTGATGAGCAAATACCTTGTCTGTCAGATGAACCAGCAGCGATGAACCAGGTTTATCTATTTAGAATCTCTTGATCAAGCCTCAATTTAAAAAAATAGAAAAACATCATTAGTCACCAAGGAGTCATATTAACACATGGCAACAGAGTATGCCTTTTAAGGCATGAGACTGAGTAACGATTATTCTGATTATTTATACCTTTCATAATTCCTAGCCAATATATATATATATATATATATATATATATATATATATATATATATATATATATATATATATATATATATATATATATATATATATATATATATATATATATATATATATA
This sequence comes from Nicotiana paniculata, assembly GCA_005239505.1. Classification (NCBI taxonomy): domain Eukaryota; kingdom Viridiplantae; phylum Streptophyta; class Magnoliopsida; order Solanales; family Solanaceae; genus Nicotiana; species Nicotiana paniculata. Next base: position 67,926 of record ML307951.1, read on the forward strand.
TTTATTTATTTTGAATTGGTTCCATTTGGTGATCTTATCATCCCTAATTCTAACATGTTTCCCTCAAAAGGCTCTATACGTAGTGCTTTAGTAAAGATGTCTGCAATTTGTTTGTCAGTAGCACAAAATTCAATAGAGATCATTCCCTTCTCATAGTTGTCTCTTAGGAAATGGTGTCGAACATCTATGTGCTTTGTTCTTTTACGATGGACGGGGTTCTTTGTCATTCTAATAGCACTAGTGTTATCACAGAAGATAGGAATGCATCCAACCTCTATGCCAAAATCCATCAGTTGTTGCTTAATCCATAGTAACTGAGCACAGCATGAGGCTACAGCCACTTACTCAGCCTCAAGAGTAGATAGAGGTACTCAATTCTTTTTTTTAGTGGCCCAAGACACAAGACATGAGCCAAAAAAGTGTGCCATAACTGATGTGCTCTTTCTATCTACAAAAAGCATGCATAGTCAGCAACAAAATATCCCACAAGATCAAAATTACTACCTTCAGGATACCAAAGACAGAGGTATGTGGTGCCATTAACTGTCACGAACCCAAATCTAAGCTAGTCGTGATGGCGCCTATCGTGGAACTAGGCCAGCCAAAACTGCACTCAAATCGTAATAAGCTTCCATTTACATCTTTAATAAACTGATATCCATACAGGTTTCTTTTAAACCTTTTTAAAATAGTTAAATCTATACCAAATGTTAAATACAACCCTCGAGATCCAGGAGTCACTGGTCATGAGCATCTATAGAAAATATACAAATCCAAAAAACAATAAACTCTATAAAATAAGCAGGAGGGAGAGCAGGACTAAGGACGCGTGCAGCTACCTCGCAAATCTCCGAAAAACCTCTGGAACAGATACACAACTCACTCTGCCCTAACACCTGGATCTGCACACAAGCTGCAGGGAGTAATGTGAGTACGCCAACTCAGTAGTAATGAAAATAAATCAAGTCAGAGCAGTAAGAAACACATAAATCAAATAATCATTTCACAATAAGCACGACATTTCTTTCCAACAATGTATACATTAAATCATCATGCTTAAAAAAGCCGATTTTAGTAAAATCATTTGGAAATATACTTGCCAATAGTTTCAAACATAACTTTCAAGGAGTTTAGTGTAAAACTGATAAAAAGGTCATAAAAAGCACATTGGGGAAAACATATTTCATAAGTTCAAATTGAAAGTGGTAAAATCATAAGTAGCCTGTCGGGCAAAAACATGTACCAGAACCTGCCCCTCGGGCATGCCTCATTGTCACTCATAATCAGCCCCTCGGGCATACCTCACAGTCACTAATAATCAGACCCTCGGGCATACCTCACAGTCACTCATATCTCCCAATCACTCGACACTCGACACTCGGCACTCGCACTCAGTAGGTACCTATGCTCACTGAGGGGTGTGTATAGACTCCGGAGGGGATCCTTCATCCCAATATCAAGCCACCTCGTGGCGGCTCATATCCTCACAATCAGGCCTTCGGCCTCACTTAGTCAGAAACTCTCAAAAGCCCCTTGGGCGTATCAGTAAAACGGGGTACTCGATCCAAAACATCATTTTATATATGAAAATTGTGTAAATAAGGCTGAGTTTCGAAATCAGTTAAACATAACATGAATGAGTGTTATAGCCCCAAACATGGCTTATAGCCCAAATATATCAATGGTTTTAGAACACAATTTAACATATGATTAAGAGTAAAAATACGCAACTCAATAGTTGTCGTGGAGAGGACCAAGTCCAATCCAAAAATCAGTGTACGCCACATACTAGTCATCCGACATGTGCGCCATTCTAAGAAAATAGTGAGAAATACGAAGTCCGGGGTTTCATATCCTCGGGACAAAATTTATACCCATTACTTACCTCTACCGGGCCACAATACTAATTCGCGATGCTCTTGCCCCTCAAATCGGCTCCCGATTGCTCCGAATCTAACCAAAAGCATATTAACATCATCAATGCTAAGGGAACGAAACACAATCAAAAACTATCAATTTAGACACAATTCTCGAAATTCGGCCAAACCCAAGCCCGAGGCCCACGTCTCGAAATCCGATAAAAATTACATCACAAGAACCCTTATCCTCCGAAGAATCCGTGTATACCAAGAACATCAAAATCGGACCACAATTGCCCACTCAAATTACCAAAAGAAATTTCAAAACAACAGTCCTTTTAAGGCCAAACACACTTCGTTAACCACCCGAAACACACCTGAGGCCCCCGGGACCTCAACCAAACCTACCAACACACCCCATAACATCATTCAAACTTAGTCGAGCTTTCGAAACACCAAAAACAACACAAAAACATAAAATTTATATCAAATTCAATCCTATGAACTTTGAAACATCTAAATTTCGCCAATGATGCCGAAACCAACCAAAACTCATCCGATTGACCTGAAATTTTGCACACATATCCAAAATGATATTAGGAACCTATTCCAACTTCCGGAATTCCATTTCGCCAATTCAAGCCTAATTCTACTCCGTACATTAAAACTTCATTCCGAACACACTCTTAAGTACCAAATCACCTAACGAATCTATCCGAGCCATAAAATCCATATTCCCAGGTCGTTTACTAATAAGTCAACTTCCGGTTGACTTTTCCACTATTTAACCAAGTTACGAGACTATGTGTCTCATTTCTCACCACGACCACTCCGAACCCGAACCAACCGACCCAACACACATAAATGAAGTTGAACCACATATAATGAAGCAAAAATGGGGGAAACGGGGCTAAACTCTAAGAACGACTGGCTGGATCGTTACATCCTCCCCCACTTAAACGTGCCAGGAGTTGTTCTCCAGTACCATCAAACTGCCGCGTAGCCTACCATGAACATACCCGGGGGTGATCCCACGTCACCCTATCCCATATAGATCCAATAGCACAACACAGTTGAACTTTTTAAATCCAATCCTGACCCATAAACCTCATAACCAAATCCCTACTTCTGAAATAGTATACATCAAAATTCCACAACTATAAACTGAACAAGTCTGAACATGCTGGATCAAGCCATATCCGTAATCCAAGATGCTATCACACAATATATCACATGACTCAAACACTTGTGGCGATAACTCCTAATCACCATAGCTGCTTAATACAACCCAATAACGGTACATAATCATCTTATCAAGAAATGCCTCTCCCTAACAGTTTCATATATTTTCGATGATGAAGGAAACACGTAGAAACTAACAACCATTCGTCCGATCAGTAAGACATGAAGCTCCCCCTTCCCAAACAAGAATTACAGCAGATTCCTAAGCCGACCCCGATATTTATCCTTCCAACTATGATGTAGACAATTCTGACAATATTCATTCTAGGTCCAATGACCTCTTCTCACCCAGCACTACCATTCTGCTGACGTGGAACATCTATACAATTCGAAGCCATAACATGTGCAACTCGTGCACCTAATAGCAACACCCAATGTAATCAAATTATATAAAAGATTCACACGAGAGGACTATCTTGCAATTAAAAATTACCATCACCACATCATTCCAAAGGCCTGGCACACACCGTAAAAATCAAAACACACGAATCCAATACCAATGGTCATACCCCTACATTGCGCGATTTCATCCAAATGCTGGTCCACTTGAAATATTTAAAGACACCTTGCCTAAACTCAATAACCATTCGAAATTTGACATGAAGTACTCAAAGTGAATTGACATAACCACGGGAGAAACTAGACGATACCATGCCACCAGAATCAGAAGGTACATAACCAACGCGTCTCAACCTCGCAATACCCAATTACTTACCTTACTCAAGTCTAGCTATAAAGCCCAAGTAGAATCGCACCATATGTGCATATAACCAATAATCACCACTCCCCGCAACATCGAAGGGTAACTCATAGATCACTCCAGAACATGAATAAACTGAATCACAATCAGATGGTACGTTCATCAACAATAGACATTCAGAGTCAGCAATTTCGACCCGGTGCAGAACATACACTCCTATAGGCCTACCAATAACCCTGAATCAACTCTGGTCACCCACAACAGATAGATAACTTACCGAAAATTTCACAATGATCGAATCATGGTACATACTAACATCCAACTAGCTTTGCTCGCATCTTCACAATTCACTACCTCAAAATAACCTGTTTATGAGAACTCTCAGTCTCGAAGTCCATGAAGCGCACGTATTACTATATCTGATCTCAACTCCATCAATCGAATACATGACACATCCCCAAATACCTAATCATTCCACGAGGGATACCCCTACAATTTTTCCGTGTTACCAAGCAACCTTGGATATCAACAGTAGAATCCAACAAGAGAGCGTCGAAGTACCAATGAAGTACCCTTAACTCCACACATGACATTTGTGAAATGTACACCCTCATCAAGCCACCCAAAAGTGATATCATCTACTAGTCGTCTGGAACTACCGATGTTGTCTAAGAAATTTGTTTTGACCTTCCTTCCAGAACTGAACTGTGACCTAACATATGCGAATCTCAGCTCTACCCAACATACCGCATATGCCATTCCATCCTAGGACAAATATGGGAACTTCATGGTCTCTTCTAAGCCACAAGAAACTACGTACCCAACTAGCCAAGAACTTCCATTTGATCCCCTCTAGAAGCAAAATCACTATACATCACCTGCACCTCACCCCAGTAGAAAATACGCATATCTTACTGTGGTAGAAACCATCAGGGAATATCCTAATCCCATTTGCACAACACCAAATCGTCAAGATTTAATCCTTCTAACTCAACCAAGCTACCAGGCCACCAATAACCCAAGAGCATTGCTAATAAACACCTGTAAAAACTCATTACCTCATGAACACCCAAAGAATTAATCGTATCCCTTACCATGTCGATCCGACCTACTACCAAGTTGTCATTACTTACCCCAGTTTCTTCTAATTTACCTTCAAATTGATACTTCTCCTTGTCGTAATACAACAATTCTCAGCCCAGACTCGCTGCATGAGTCCCAAGCATAACACCATACCGTCTAAGGCTCATAGGCCGTCGAATACTCTCTCAAATATCCCTAAAAGTACCACATTAAAAATACTTACCCTGAAGAAGCTTCCTGCGAATCTAAAGCCATTACCTTCACCTTCCTGGTACTAATATGTAGAATCCATGATGATGTGGAAATACCATTATTCTTGACACCCTCCAATGTAAATCTCAATCACACTGATCAATTAGGAAGAATCGACCTGACCCGTTTGCACACTAGCATTCTAGGAATGTAATCCATTCACTTGAAGCCACATGCAAATTCATACACTGCACACACTACAACTTTTACAATTACCTCTCAATCATTCCATATAATTCATTTACCCATAGAGTACATTACAACCTGTATCGATGAATTTTCATTACTCGAGTCATTCCCCGACCCCACACATGCAGGTCATAACTGGTTTACCAATATACCTCGAACTGAAACCAATACACACAAAATCGTGTAATCAACTTATCATTAACAGACTCCCCCACTTGGCTCAAAGCCAATGCCCAAGACAACCAATAACTCACAATGCCCATAATAACACAACCCGTCTAACAGCTCAAGTCATCTGCAAATCTTGCATTCACCATTGTAATAGTCATTCCAACTTCCACAAGCGATCTAAACTCAAATTAAAACATATATCATTTACTGGTAGAAAAGAACTACTACAGATCATCATAAGGGTCACACAACCCAGGACAACCCGCAGGAGATACCCCAGCCCACTTAGCCTCAACTGATATCTCTCTATACACTTCTGAAGACCATAACTATCATGCAATCGCTACACTTTTCTGCATCTAAACACAAACAACGCCTACCATCGAGGCATCACAATACGCGGTAAGAACCTGAAGATGATGGTAGAACTAACACTAGACCGGTGGTCAAAGAAATCTTGAGCTTCTGGAAGCTTTACCGACACACGTCTGACAACATGGATACCCTCTCTAGACAACACGTGTCCCAAGAATGCTACGGAATTGAGCCAAGATTAACACTCGGAGAACTTCGCATAGAGATTTTCCTCCCTGAACCCTGATAATGACATCCTCAAATACCGAGTATGCTACTCTTGGCGACGCGAATATGCCAGGACGCCATCAATGAATACAATAACAAGGAGTGCTAATACAGCTTGAATACACCGTTAATCAAATACATGAACACTACTAGGGAAATGATCAGCCCAAAAGACATCACCAGGAACTCATAACCCAATAGAAATATCATCTTCACTCCACCACTAAACAACATGAGATATCTTCCAATACACTCACTACTCAAAGCCATATACCAAACCGAGACAGAAATCCAACACTCAATAGTTATTGCCACTTTTCTAGCCAACCCTTTTGTCACAATCAAACAATCTGAATCATCTAACCATCAAATCGCACTCACCACGTAGCCATATAGTCACCAATTCTCATCAATAAGAACACAAACGGATATATAAGTCCCCAAGTGCACGGCTCACACAATCAAAACATCATCACTCAAGACACACAATGAATCTGGCCTCAAGTCCTCCATACTGGCCCATTACCAACATGCCAAAATCATATCGCATCATTGGAAGTCACAAGCCGTCGATGCACAGATAAGTACAGACGTCTCTGTACCGATCCGCAAGACTCTACTAAACCTGCTCATGACCGGTGAGTCCTATGTAACCTACTGCTCTGATACCAACATGTCACGTCCCCAAATCTAAGCCAGTCGTGATGGCACCTATCGTGGAACTAGGCCAGCAAAAACTACACTCAAATCATAATAAGCTTCCATTTACATCTATACTAAACTGATACCCATAAAGGTTTCTTTTAAGCATTTTAAAAAATATTAAAGCTATATCGAATATTAAATACAACACCCGAGATCCCGGAGTCACTGGTCATGAGCATCTACAGAAAATATACAAATAAAAAAAACTCTATAAAGTAAGCAAGAGGGAGAGCAGGACTGCGGACGTGTGCAGCTACCTCGCAAATCTCCGAAAAACCTCTGGAACAGATACACAGCTTACTCCGCCCTAATACCTGGATCTGCACACAAGGTGCAGGGAGTAATGTGAGTATGACAACTCAGTAGTAATGAAAATAAATCAAGTCAGAGCAGTAAGAAACACATAAAGCAAATAATCATTTCACAATAAGCACGACCTTTCTTCCACAATGTATACATTAAATCATCACGCTTAAAAGCAGATTTCAGTAAAATCATTTGGAAATATACTTTCCAATAGTTTCAACATAACTCTCAAGGAGTTTAGTGTAAAAATGATAAAAAAAAAAGTCATAAAAAGCCTTTCGGGCAAAACATATTTCATAAGTTCAGGGTGAAAGTGGTAAAATCATAAGTAGCCCCTCCGGAAAAAATATGTATCAGAACCAGCCCCTCGAGCATGCCTCACAATCACTCGTAATCACTCCCTCGGGCATACCTTACAGTCACTCATAATCATCCCCTTGGGCATACCTCATAGTCATTCATACCTCCCAATCACTCCTCACTCATCACTCGGCACTCGGCACTCGCACTCATTAGGTACCTGCGCTTACTAAGGGTGTGTACAGACTCCGAAGAGGCTCCTTCATCCCAAGCTCTAATATCAAGCCACCTCGTGCTGTATCATATCCTTACAATCCGGCCCTCGGCCTCACTCAGTCAGAAATTCTCAAAAGCCCCTCGGGCGTATCAATTAAATAGGGTACTCGACGCAAAACATCATTTTATATCTCAAAATAGTGTAAATAAGGCTGAGTTTCGAAATCAGTTAAACATAATATGATTGAGTGTAAATCATTAATCAATAGTGAGGAAATATCAGTAAAAAGCCCCCAAGGGGTCTAAAAAAGTCAGCATGAGGCCCCAAACATGGCTTATAGCCCAAATATATCAATGGTTTTAGAACACAATTTAACATATGATTTAGAGTAAAAATACGTAACTCAATAGTTGCCGCAGAGAGGACCAACTACAATCCAAAAATCATTGTACGTCACATACTCGTCATCCAACATGTGCGTCATTCTAAAAAAATAGTGAGAAATACGATGTACGGGGTTTCATACCCCCAGGACAAGATTTATAACCATTACTTACCTCTACCAGGCCGCAATACTAATCCGCGGTGATCTTGCCCCTCAAATCGGCTCCCGATTTCTCTGAATCCAATCAAAAACTATCAATTTAGACACAATTATCGAAATTCGGCCAAACCCAAGCCCTGGGCCCACGTCTCAGAATCCAATAAAAATTAGATCGCTAGAACCCTTATGCTCCCATGAGTCCGTACATGCCAAGAACATCAAAATCAGGCCACAATTTCCCACTCAAATTACCAAAAGAAATTTCCAAGTCTTTCCACCCATTTTTCCCAATTCTCTACTTAATTCCTCAAATTGCATGGTGAAAATCAAGAAAAATTCATGAAATTAAACCAAAAATGATTGAAGAACACTTACCACAAGAATCCCATTAACAAACTCGTCAAAAATCTCCTTCCCCCGAGCTCTCATATGGAAAAATGAGTTATGGCCAAGAACCCCCGAAATTAGAACTTAAACTGCCTGCCCAGACTTTTACTCTGTGCGATCGTGGAAAAAGACACGCGATCGCGAAGAACAAAATGCTGCCCAACCAAAATAACCCTATGCAAACACAGAAACACCTATGCGATCGCAGAAGACAAATCCTCAAACCAATGTGATAGCATAGAGCAACTCTATCACCTCATTGCCACACGCGCCCACACAGTGCGATCGCAACAAGCCTCACGCAACTGCACTGTTCTGCCTCCTCCCACTATGCGATCGCGGACCATACATTGCGATCGCATAACATAATTTCTTCTGCCTCACCAACCAACCCTATGAGATCACACCCTCACCATTGCGATCGCATACAAGGAAACCAGATCAAGAAAACACAGAAGCAACAACAGTCCTTTTAAGGCCAAACACGCTCTGTTAACGAATAGAAACACACCCGAGAACCCCGAGACATCAACCAAACCGACCAACACACCCCATAACATCATTCAAACTTAGTCGAGCCTTTGAAACACCAAAAACACAAAAATAACATCAAATTCAACCTTATGAACTTTGAAACTTCTAAATTTCGCCAATTATATCGAAACCAACTGAAACACATCCGATTGAACTGAAAATTAGCAAACATATCCAAAATGACATTAAAAACCTTTTCCAACTTCCGTAATTCCATTCCAACCCCGATAGCCTATCTTCCACTGCCAACCGGAAATCGCCAAAAACTAACTTTCGCCAATTCAAGTCTAATTATACTCCGGACATCAAAACTTCATTTCGAACACACTCCTAAGTCCAAAATCACCTAACGAAGCTATTCTATCCATAAAATCCACATTCCGAGATTGTTTACCAATAAGTCAACTTCCGATTGACTTTTCCTCTATTGAACCAAGTTTAGAGACTAAGTGTCTCATTTCTCACTAAGACCACTCCGAACCCGAACCAACCGAACCAACAAACATAAATGAAGTTGAACCACATATAATGAAGAATAAATGGGGGAAACGTGGCTAAACTCTCGGAACGACTGGTCGGGTCGTTACATTAAGGTATCTCAAGATTCTCTTCACTGCAGTTAAGTGTGATTCCTTTGGATTATTCTGAAATCTTGCGCAAAGCCCTACGCTGAAGACAATGTCAGGTCTACTAGCAGTAAGATACAACAATGAACCAAGCATTCCTCTATACAACTTTTGATCAACATATGAACTAAGTTCATCTACATCTTGTTTTGTGGCTATTGCAATAGGAGTGTCAATTTCCTTTGAGTCTTCCATTTTAAATATTTTAAGCTATTCTTTCACATATTTTTGCTGATGGATCATAGCTCCATCTGAATTTTGTTTAATTTGTAAGCCTAAAAAGAATTTAAGCTCACCCACCATGCTCATTTGAAATTCACTCCCTATTAGTATAGCAAATTCTTTACTTAGCTTTTCAAAAGTTGCCCCAAAGATTATGTCATCTACATATATCTGCACTACCAAGAGATCTTTACCTTTTTCCTTCAAGAATAAGCTACTATCAATTTTACCTCTCTTGTAGTCATGTTCTAGCAGGAATTTTGAAAGCCTTTCATACAATGCCCTTGGAGCTTTCTTGAGTCCATATAGTGCTTTGTCAAGCTTGTATAGATGATTAGGATTCTCTTTGTTTTCAAAGCCCGGAGGCTGCTTTACAAACACTTCGTCCTTGAGATAGCCATTCAGGAAGGCACTCTTGACAACCATCTGGTGAAGGGTGAACTCCATGTAAGAAGCAAAGGCTATGAGGAGCCTAATTGCTTCCAACCTTGCCACAGGAGCAAAGGTTTCATCATAGTTTATTCCTTCCTCCTAATTGTATCATTGAACCACCAATCTTGCTTGTTTCCTGTAACAGTTCCATCGTCATCAAGCTTTTTTCTGAATATCCACATTGTTCCAATCACTGACCTATCAAAGGGTATAGCTACCAGATACCAAACCTGACTCCTTTCAAATTGGTTTTGTTCTTCTTGCATTGCATTTAATTTTGTAGTGACCAGTCTTACCACAGTGGGTGCAGTTGTTCTCAGGAAGTGTGAGGTACTTACTTTTGGGATCCCATTTAGGTAGTTGACTCCCAAAACCAAGTCCTCTTCTATTGCTACTGTGATTTTCTTGAAGCCATGTCAAGGCATCAGAACATTTATTCCATTTGCATGTTCGATCCAGTTCATGTTTGACCTTTCCAAGTTCCACTTTTAGAAATCTTATTTGTTCATCTCTATCATACAACTCATCCTTTAGTCTGCCTACATTTTATTCTAATATGAGTTGAGGTGTCAGATATCTTCTTGCTAGTTCCTAGTTTCAGTTTTAAATTTTCAAATTTTAACTCTAGGAAATTAGTTTCAAGTGGATGAACGTGGTTCTTCAAGGCAGTGTTTTAGTTTACAGATTCACTTAGTCTGAGCTCCAGGTTCTTACACTTTGCTTTTAACATTACACACTTCTTACACACCTGTTCTTTTTCTTTATTTATTTCTTCAAAATCATCAATGAAGTCAAGTAATAATTCAGAGAGTTTTTCTTTGGATAAGAACTTAATCTTGTTTTTGAGATGAGATATACTTACCTCTGATTCCTCCTCTGATTCACCAATTGCCATGACTGCTTGCTCATCTCCATCGTCATCATCTGAACTTTCTCCCCAAGAAGCAACCATAGCTTTTGTTGATGTTATTTTTTTCTTGGGATGAACCAATTCCTTCTTCCAGTTCCTTCTTTCAAATATTTCCTTTTTCCATTCAACTTCCCACTAAGGACAGTTCTTGATGTGATGATCAGTTTTTCCACTTTTGTAGCATCCCTCGTTGGTGGGTTTTTCTGGTGCCTTTGCCTTGTTGTAGTTTCCACCTCTTGAGATGCTCTTTTTCCTGATGAGATAGTTTCTGAATTCCTTGGTGATCATATCCATTTCATCTTCCTCCAGATCTGTTCCCTCAGTGATTCTCAGTGCCATACTTTTTTCCTTCTTGGGATCATCCATCTTCATTGTCTGCCTTCTAAGTTCATAGGCAGTGAGATTTCCAATTAGCTCATCAAATCTTAGGGTTGCCATGTTCTTGGATTCCTGAATAGCAATGATTCTACTCTCCCACGAGATTGGTAGAACCCTTGTCAAAATCTTTTCAACCTTGTCTTCTTCAAGGATAGTCCTTCCAAGAGATTTTAGTTCATTTCTCATAGTAGTGAACCTAGTGTAATTCTCTTGGATGGTCTCTAATTCCTTCATAGAGAAATTCTCATATTGAGAATATAGTAATGTACCTCTGGATCTTTTCACTTGTTCAGTTCCTTTATGAGCCACTTGCAAGGTGTCCCAAATTTCCTTGGCAGTTGCGCAGCTTTGAATTCTATTGTACTCATCTACACCAAGTCCACACAGAAGCCATTTCTTGGGATTGGAATTCTTTTCCCATTTTCTTAAATCTTCAGCAATGCAATCAGCTCTTGTCTTTGGCACATCTACTCCTTCTGCAGTCTTCTTCATGGTGGCCAAAGTACCGTCAGTGACTATGTCCAATAGTTCATAGTCTTCTCCAATTAAGTGATCCTTCATCCTGTTCTTCCACCATGAGTAGTATTGGCCATTGAAAAGTGGTGGCCTAGCAGTTGATTGTCCTTCCCAATTCCCAGGTGGTGCACTCATCTTGATTTTTTCCTAAGGTGTTAGCCTATTAAAGGATAACCAGACCTGATACCAATTATTATTTATCTATGTCAATACCACACAAGGGGGGGGGAGGGTGATTTGTGTGGTAACAAATTTTCGCGTGCAGTAGCTATAGAAGAACCAGGTTCTTCTATATGTTCCAACTTGTACAGTTTACGGAAGAATAATTGCAGAAAGTAAAGGACACAATAATTTTAGGTGGAAAACACCTGGCTCAAAAGGTGAAAAAACCACGACCTACTTCCCCGTAGGATTTTCCCAAACTCTTCACTAAATCAATGAGCCAGACATCATTTACAATATAAACTCTTTTGTAAACCTAAAGATTAACTATAACCCTTTGTGAAAAACTAGTCTCTAGCTATTTGCGACAACCTTCAAGTTAACTCTAACTTGAATACTCAGTACCTATTACAAATGCTTATAGATAAAGCTGAAAGATACACTTTTTAATCACCTACTACAAATAAACTAGACTAAAAGACAACGGATGGAACTGGTTCTTCTAGCTGGTTCAAGTAGCTCCAGAATCGCACAGGAAATTCTCACACGAACTGCTTACAAAATTGCTTTGGTAATTTTGTTCTCAATTTTTATTTTGCTTCTATGTTTGTGTGCACCTGTTCAATAAGGACACTTGACAATATATAGGATTCGTTATAGACATGTAATCTTTGACCCTCCCTGAAATTTTACCCATATTAGCATTTTAATATTTAGTTTAGGTCTAATATCACTATTTTAACTAGTTTTTACTTTATTTTATCACAAAAAGTAAAATTATAAAAAAATAGTTTCATTTTGTAGTCATACTATTTTATTATGATTTTTATTTTATATAATCTTTGAAAAATACCAAAAAATAAATATAGTTTCAACTTTAATTCTTAGTTTTATTTGAAATATAATAATTTATTAAAATCAATTAAGAATAATTCTTACATATTTATAAATACATTATATCATTGTAGTCTTAGCCCAAATTTAAACCTAACAAGACATGGACCAAGCCCATGATTCCTAAGCCCATACCCCTTAACCTAGAAGACCCCTAATTTAAAAAAGACCTCAAGTCTCTTCTTCTTACACACACAGATGAGGAGAAACCCTAGAGAGCTAAGAAGAAGCTGCGCAGCCACTTGGAAAAAACAGAGAGGAACGACTGGATATAGAAAATAGCAGAGTAATAGCCTTCCTCGTCTTCTTCAGTGAAAAATAGCAGCTCCTCCTCTTCATTGCTAACTTATGCTCTTCAATCCAAAAACACCATAAAACAATTCTGAAGTCACCCATGAAAACCACCCAAAACAGCCCTTGAATCTCCACTAAAAGAGTCTCAAAATCAGCCCGAACTCCACTGAAAAGGAGCTTCAAAATCCTCCAAAAGAAGCTGCCGAATAGCCTCGAAATAGCTTCAAAAAATACAGCAAAAACGGCCCTGTGATCCTCTAAAACCAGTCCTACAGCCCAGCAAAAACAACCCCAAACACTCCTGAAAATGCTGTGCTAAACAACCCCGAACTTCAGCGAAACAACCACCTTTTCCCACCAGAAACGCTGCTGAAAAACAGCCACCAAACAGAGACTAAACAGCTGCAACACTGGCTCTAAACACCAACAAAAAATGCAGCAGAAACACCTCCCAAAATTAGCTCAAAACCCAACGAAACAGCTTCAAGAAAATAAGTGCAAAATCAGTCCCGAAATCATCTCTAAATTGAGGGAGCGTTCGAGTTTTCCGTGTCGAGGTTTAGGGCAATGGTTCGTTCGCTTCGATTTGCTATTTTAGAGGTCTTATTTCACTGTACATGGCGAAAAATACGCAGCAAAAGGTTAGAACATATCAACAAAGGATTCGTTTCTTTCTAATTTACTGTTTCTTTTTTTACAATGCTCTGCTTTGGTCTAAGTCTATCTAAATGTAGTACTACTTTTTTCTTTTTTTTTTGGTTCGTTGAAATCAATTTTGCAAGAAAGTGAAATATGATTTTCTCATTCACCCTGTTCGTTTAATTATGTTGATAAATCCATGATAGGCTAAGAAAGTAAATAAGTCAATTCTTTAAAGAAATCCATTTTATCAACAACGTTTATATTAGCATTTTGTTCTTTGGTTGATGTTGTGTTACTTGTTTTTTCATTATTTTTATTTCTTGTTTCATGAAATAAGATATGTTATTAAGTTTAAAGTTAGTTTGTTCTCTAATATAAAACCTAAAAAAAATTGAGTCTTAAGTTGAAGAAATTGTGGTGTATTAGAATCATTGGGCCTCGTGATTTTAATGTGAAGTTAATGAGATATTGGACTTTTAGATCTAATAAGTTGCAAAAAGGATTTGGCTCGGGTTCGAATACAAGTTGAGCCCAAAGCTGAGATAATAATAAAAATATAAATTTATACCTCTCCCAATAAATTTTCATAAACTCTTGGCTTTACAATAATCCCATATTTGTATAGAATAAATATTTTGAACATCGTAGCTCGACTGGACGTGATTAATAATAAACATTGTAGCCATGAGTATGGTTCCCGTGGCATAGTCATTATTATGTAATCTACACTCGAATGTGGCAACTCTTGTCCCCGACTCTAACTCGAAACAATAATAAAAATCACACGTTGTAATTGCGGGCGCATTTCATGTGGCGCAGTTGTAATGTGTCCAAAAATGACAAGTGCACACCATCGTGACTTGTTTCAGAATAATCCATAAACACTAAAAATGGTTAAAAGTAAAAATGGCTAAATGTACAATAGGATAAAATATGTAAATAATCAGATAATTTAGGCCAAATATTAATCGTTTAGCGACCGTGAAAGAACCACGAAACTCGGGAATGCCTAACACCTTCTCCCAGGTTAACAGAATTCCTTACTCGGATTTCTGGTCGCAGACAACTTAAAACAGAGTCAAAATTTCCTCGGTTTGGGATTTTTAAAATAAAACGGTGTCCCGGAACATCGTTAAAAATTGGGGTGGCGACTCTGAAAACTAAAATGAATCCCAAGTCCGAATAATTTCACTTTAATTGGAATAACTCCTTTATTAACCTCACAGGGTTGAAAAAAGAGGTGTGACATCTCTGGCAACCCTGCTGGGGATTGGAACCCAAAACTTCTAGTTTTAGGGTTCAGAATTCCAGCTTAGAATAACTGTTATATTTTGCTTTATTATCTGATTTTACATGTTTGAACCTAATGTGCTAAATGCCGCTTTTACCGCTTTGATACTATCTGAACTGTATATAAATTGTTACGAAACCCTCTTCTCCCCGAGTCTTCTAAATCATCTGTGAAGTGTGCATTTCGTGTGAGTTATTTTCTGTTAGATTCATATACAATTTTTTTATACGCCAAGTTGGATATGACTTCGTCGGATATGACTTCATGTGCACTTCGTCAGACAAGTTGCAAAGCCGGTGAAGCTTCTATATTCCCGGTACGCTCCCCCCCCCCCCCCCCCCCCNCATTATGTGCATTTGTCTTTGGGGACTCAACACAGGGGTTGAGTCCGTCTAGGACAGGTGTACCGAATTTAAAAGACCATCCTGATGCATCTTACGTGCTACTTGCATATCTATTTATCTTAGCTTACATGTTGACTAGCCTCTAGAATGGGAGAGAAAATAAAAAAAAAATAAAAAAATAAATCAATGAAGAGTGAGAGGTAGGTATTTGAAAAAATGCGGAAACTCTCCCAAGAAAATAAGTGAATGTTTTCAAAAGTCATGTTCCCCGGTTCCGTCAAAACTGGCAGAACTACGTGGGTCTGATTCTTACCAGATGTGAGATACGTAGGCAAACACATCGGTTCCGGCACCCATTTTTTTAAAAAATCAAAAATATTTTTTTAATTCCTTTTTATGAGTCTTTCTTTTATAAAATTCTTAAAAAAAAAAACTAAGAAAATTCTTATACCAAAAAATATTTTATTTGTAGGAGTCTTTCATTAGAAAAAAAGACAAATAAAATCAAAAATCCAAAAAACTATTTTCTTTCTTCTTTAGAAGTCTTTCTTTAAAAATATTTCAAAAAAAAACAAAATAAAAAAGGGATAAAATCAAAAATCCAAAAATATTTCAATTCTTCTTTCGAAAATCGAAAAGAAAATTCAAGCTTCGAAAATATTTTCTTTTTAGAAGTATTTCTTTCATAAATTAAAATTAAAAGTCCAAAAATCCAAAAATATTTCTTTTCTTCATTCGAAATTCAGAAAAAAAGTTTATATATTTTTCTGTCTTCTTTAGAAGTCTTTTTTTCAAAAATTCTCAAAAAAAAAAAACCAAAAAAAAAAAAAATTAATCTAAATCAAAAAATATTTTCTTTCTTCATTTTTTTTTTAAGCAAATATACTACTAGGCTAGATACCTAGTAGCTAATATATAAATATAAAACAAATACGTCAAAAGATTACAAGATGTTCATAATTACCTACTAATTGAATGAAAATACTAATAACTTGCAACCTATAATCTAGAGAGCTAACTATTACAGCAGAAAATATTGAGTGCTTCATCCTCATGAAGGTGTTTGTGGTGTCAAGTGTCAATGCCAAAACCTAGTAGCACCTAAACAATCACTAGGCGCCAGGGTATATAATACATTGACAATACTGATATCCCAACAACAACTCCATGAATCTAGCCAACTCATCCAACTATTTGCACCATAGTTTCTCTTCCTTATCCAACCATAGTATAAGAGATCAAGTGAATGTAGTAGTTGAGCCATTCGCAATATATGTATTGTGTTATCACCTTCAGAATG